>JALPQI010016256.1:0-36296 GCA_025490895.1 Thaumatotibia leucotreta
TAAACTCGGTCATTAGGTGACAGATCCAGGTGATTTTGGATTTGGTTGGTTGAACAATAAAATGTTTGTAGGTATAAATATGTTTATTTAAATATTTAAAAGTACAGACTATAGTATTTCAATTTAGTATATTTTTAACCAACTTCAAAAAGGGGAAGGTTCTCAATTCGATTTATATTTTTTTATTTGTACGTAGGTATGTTGCTCGATATCTCCGAGAATCTTGAACCGATTTTTTTGATTTTGTTAATCGATCTAATACAACCCTGAGATGGTACCTTTGGCACCAAATCGGGGTCTGATGATGGGATCTTGGAGAAAACCGTTAAAGTCATGTTGAGTATTTCAATGTTGATGTGAGTAGGTACCTAGGTAGTTGCGTCAAAAACAGAGATTAGTTCGCATCATTCCTGTGAACGTTGCAGAAGCTAAGTACGACGAGCAATTTAATATTACGAAATAAGAGTAAAAGTAATTATCTATAATCCGCATAAACGTCTCCTCTTATAATTCCATATAGTTAAACTATAAATTACATGTACACGCGCTGTTAACTGTTGACCACGGGAAATATGATTTTGATCCAGCTATTATTTCCTCGTAATCGTTCATTCCTCTTGTAGTTGCTATACCGGTTTTAGAAGTCTTGTTATTCCTACTGCTATTATATTAGGACTTAGGACCTAACCTATGAAATAGACGTTTTTAACAACATTAATTGGTATCTAGTTTAATAATTTCAGTTGGTACCTAGAAAGTAACAGGACAGTGTAGCAAAGATTCTAGAAAGTAAATGTAGAAATGACTCGTAATATTTAAAAAAATATTTTTGAGTTTGAGAATACGAATGAGTTTTCTAATGGGCTACAAATGCTACAATGAAAACAAAGGTATTATCCTACCTAAGAATCAAAGCGCATGTCACACTTTACAAGTGTCGAATATCGTTGGCAAAACTTGGTTTGTATTGATTTTGACACCAACACCAAATTTTTAAGTACCTAAGGACTTAATATTCCATGGAATGTTTTAAGTTAATAGTAAAAAAAGAAAATAAATACTCAGTGTGAAACTACTTTTACTATCCAGAATTCACAGCGAAAACCTGATTAGGTACTTGCTGCACTGGCACTAGGTAAGTATTAGAGCCGACGTTTTGACTGGCTCCCAGATTTTGTCCATTGAGAGGGACAACCGCGTACACATTTTGGTTTTGGTTCTGAATGTATCCTGGATTTACTGGATTCGGGTGGAAATTGACAGGGTTGATGTTGCTGGTCATCCCGTTTGGATTTGGTTGCAGGAGTATGGTTTGTTGGTTCGGTGATTGTCCACTTGGGTTCGTTTGCTGCAAAAGTATTTGCTGATTCGGCATAGCTTGCTGGCCTATCAAAAGAGGTTGGGTTTGGGTCAACATTGTCTGCTGATTTGCTGGTTGACTGACGATTAGTTGATTCGGCTGCTGAAATGTTTGGACTGGTTGGGCTAGCAGGGGCTGGTTCAAGCCTTGCTGACCAAGTGGCAGTATTTGTTGATTACCGTATATTGGTTGTTGGCCTGTTTGTTGGGTGACTACGATTGGTTGTATTTGTGGGGAAGGTTGCTGATTTATCGGATATATTGGCTGTGCCTGTGCTGGTTGGCTGAGCTGATATTGCTGAATTTGATTCGGTTGCTGGTTAATTGGATAAGACTGTTGTTGACTTTGAATGAGTTGTTGATTAGGATAACCTTGCTGTATCGGCGTTTGCTGGAGATTTTGGTATTGTTGTTGCATCTGTGGTTGCTGATTATTTTGATAATTTAGTGGTATCGGTGGTGGCGAATAGACAGGCGCATGTTGATCCGGCTGATGCTCATAAACTGGCGCTGGAGGGCCGTATAGCATATTCTGCATTTCGCTGTGTGGTTTCTCTTGTCCAGACTCGTTGGGTTGGGCTGGAGTTGGTCCATCTTTTTCGTTCAGGCGATTGAGGGCATCGGAAGAAACGAACACTGGAACGTATTTCGGTTCTCCAGGAGGAACTGGGTTGGCAGTCACAGCTGCTAGGCCCGTTATCTGAAACGAATAATCCACCCTACTACATATAATTCCACCCTAGATGTAATACCTCCACATTAATTTGTTGGTAGGTATGATAATGTAAAAAATAAGTGTAGATTGCATTTAAGTAATGATCGAATATAAAATTTAAGTCGGATAACATTTTATTTTTAAATGATGACTTTTGTAACTTATTGGCAGTTAAAATGTAAGCACAGCCTGCCAGCAGCACTACTAGTGCACATGCCAGTGGAATATCAATCAACACAATAATATTAAACTTACCGTTAATAAAGTCGCCAATTTGAGGTCCATGTTACAGCCTTAATATTTCACCAATGAATATCTGGCACAACATGTTTCGTTTTATAGCAGTCATTAACTTCACTATTAATTGCATCGTAATGACGTTATGACGTCGGCATCACCACATTTAATTATAAATAAACACTTACTATGTATAATCCCAAAAAGGAATTGACCAAATGATGCTGCGCTTATTAGAAATATATGAGTCACTCTTCATTTGGAGAATTCTTTAATGAGTACAATTTAAGACCTGATAACTCGTAAATATAGTAGGTATTCGCCCCCATTCATTATTTTGTAGCAATAAATACTTTGACTGTAATTCGGGTAATATACCTTTGATGATCGGGAAAGCCCCAATTTGATCTGATCATGAGAGAGGATGGAGAAGGAGGGAAGTCGGTTACGTAAAGTTAAGAAGTTCCGTTCTAGTATTCTTCGGTAGATGCTTCAAATTTCTGATGTAGGTATAGGTAAATTTAAATACTTGATTTGCAGATTTTCCACAATTCCTCAAGAAACCCACTATTAACAAAAATCTTGCAAAATAAAGTGCGTTTGTGCTCATTTAATAAAAACTGGCCAAGAGTATGTCGGGCCGGGCCATGCTCATTGTAGGGTTCCGTAGTTATTTTTTTCGAGTGATTTTATCCGAAAATATTGACTTTAGAAGAAGATTTTCTTCTAAGATCCATATTCTTTTTAAGAGACCTATTCAATGATACCTCTAGCTATAGGATTACATAAAATAAAAAAAAACATCCCCACTTCACTAGTTGGCGAGGTACACGAAAAAAAAATGTTTTTTCTAGTTTTATTGTACCACTTTGTTGGCATGATTAACAATAACATGTATACCTACCTGTACCAAGTTGCAGATTTCTAGTACTAACGGCCACTGAGCTATGCTGCTGACAAACGGACAGACGGACATGGAGAATCTATAAGGGTTCCGTTTTTGTCATTTTGGCTACGGAACCCTATAAAGCAAAGATGCAGATATAGCAAAAGAGCCCTGTGGTGAAAAAATAATTAGTTTAGGGGTAGTTATGCAGAACGGTGTTACAATTATAAAACAATTTTTTTAAATAATGATTTATTAAATAAAAAGTGATACAAAACCAAATCAGTAACTTTGGTTTTTGCTAAGGCACGGCAAAAAACCGTTTTATACCAGACAAAGTCGGTTATGCGCGTAGAACCGCATCCACCAATTTAAATCCTAACACTTGGTCCTATTGTGTTCTATCTCACCACGACTGCATTCTATCCAATGAATCCTCTTTCAAACTAAGAACCTAACAGGGGACCAAGGTACCAGACAAAGTCGGTTACGCGCGTAGAACCGCGATTATGATGGATATCAATTTAAATCCTAGCACTTGATCCTATTGCGTTCCATCTCACCATGACTGCATTCTCTCCAATGAATCCTCTTTCAAACTAAGAACCTAACAGCGGACCAAGGTCCAACTGTAACAAGGCCTGTAATATATCGTCATCGCTGGCAATACTGTCAGGCAGCACATCGACGTCAAGCAGCCCTGGTATGTCGATACCCAGCAGCGACGCCAACGTTCTAGGAGATCCTCCACTTCCACTTCCACCTGAACTTTCACCAGTTCCTCCGAGTCCACCCCCAATGCCCCCACCAAGGCCACCTCCAAGTCCTCCACCAAGACCACCTCCAATTCCTCCACCAAGGCCCCCTCCAATGCCTCCACCAAGGCCACCTCCGACTCCCCCACCAAGGCTACCACCAAGGCCACCTCCAAGTCCTCCACCAAGGCCACCTTCAAGTCCTCCACCAAGACCACCTCCAATGCCTCCACCAAGGCCACCTCCGATTCCGCCACCAAGGCCACCTCCAATGCCTCCACCAAGGCCACCTCCAAGTTCTCCACCAATACCACCTCCAATTCCTCCACCAATACCACCTCCAATTCCTCCACCAAGGCCACCTCCAATGCCTCCACCAAGGCCACCTCCAAGTCCTCCACCAATTCCACCTCCAATTCCTCCGCCAAGGCCACCTCCAATTCCCCCAGCAAGGCCACCTCCAATACCTCCACCGATTCCGCCGCCAAGGCCACCTCCAATACCTCCTTCAATTCCACCTCCAATGCCACCAGCCTATACCACCACCACCACCACCCGCACCAATGGAACCTCCACCGGCCCCACCACCCCCAGAAACTCTCGTCTAAATTGGTAACTATTAAAGCGTTTAATCAGTTTGGATATGATCTTCTCAAGAGCTCGTTCGTATTTCCTAGAGCAGATGACGCGCGTCACGCCACGTGGGACCGCCTGTCCGGGTTTCACGCGAACATACCCTCCGTTCACCTGCAGCACACAAATAAATAGGTACCTTAGAACCAATTGATATAGTTTTTTTTTATTTTAGTTCTCGTGGACAGGCGAAAGCACTAAGCCATACTGCCTCAATTGACATAGTTCGGATAAAACAGGGGCTACCGTGACCTCTTAAATGGGATCCAGTTCAAGTTTGGCTCGTCAGTTTTTGACCCTAAACTGAATCGCATTAGTAGATCGTAGTAGCCCCCAGGTCAAGGGGGGTCCCCTATGATGGTTATCCCTCTCCAAACAAAAAATCTGAGTGTCGTAAACGTAATGTAAGATTCCAAATGACTTACAAAAGTGTAATTTTAAGATACCTAAGCAAAGCACTACCT
This sequence comes from Thaumatotibia leucotreta, assembly GCA_025490895.1. NCBI lineage: Eukaryota > Metazoa > Arthropoda > Insecta > Lepidoptera > Tortricidae > Thaumatotibia > Thaumatotibia leucotreta. The sequence goes on from JALPQI010016256.1 coordinate 5,050, forward strand.
CTATCAGCCACATTTTTGATCATTCATGAATCATGATTATTTTTGGTAAAGAAAATATTAAGTAGGTACTTATGTATTACTTATAGGCTTGAAGCTTATAGGGGTTGTCTAGGGCTTGAAGAGCCAATAGGTTTTTTTTATCCATGTCGGTGGGAGGAAAAAATAATTTATTTCAGTTTGTAGATATCTATGGTGGTACAGTCAAGGGCATTAATATATATACACTTCTCCATACTGATCCCTTACAAATGTGTCTATATATTAATGCACTCGACTGTACAGGAGCAGTTGTTGTGTTGTCTTTGGTCACTGTGTCTGTAGTATTTGTCAATAGGTGTCTAGTACTATATGGGTCGTGGATTGGGCAGTCATAGATGTGGCGAATGTGACTGCTGGATCTGGACTGTGTTGCGATAGGAGGTTTCGGTTGACTTCGGTTGGGTAATTTTTATTTATGAATAAAGTACTTAAGCCCAGCCCAATTTATAGTTCAAAATACTCACCCCCCATAAGGACGCTACAAGAGCCAAAATAACAAGTCTAACGTACATAGTTACAGCTGTAACCACCTAATATATTAACGATATATATAGGAAATGATTTAAGGACATTTCATCACTAGTATTTTATTGTCGGTTACTAAAAAACTAAAAGATGATAAAACCAGAGACCAGTAAATTTAAGACTGAAGGTCTAAATAATGTGTACCACCTTACGTTTGCTCAAGATGGCGCCAATTTGACCCTACCCTCCGTTGCCTCGGTGGCGTGGATGATTTTTTACACCTTTGAAGGTCTGTATAATTTGATCCATGCCCGATAGATAAGATACGCGAATTTTTCAGAAGATGTGTTATGAGATAAATTGCAAAAAAAATTACATGTGGTCTATTATCACTGATGTTAATTGGAATAACAAAAATATTTAAATATATACAGGGACCTCCAGCTAGTGTAGCTTAATCAGTAGTGGTCACAGAGGAGGCTACGGCAGAAGAAAAGAAATAATACTGTCATATTTCGTAACATTCTTGAATAACACAGAACGCACTACGTTTTATATTCTCTTTCTGCTTATACCTGGCTCATAATAACTAGTAATCTGACGACTCAGAAGATAATTATATATATGTCGTTCACTCTTGGGTGACGCTAATTAGTATAACGGAGATAGTATTATGCCCTTAGTCACCAGAAAAAAATGCAAGTGTTTGCTAATGCCAAGAGGCCTTACAGCATTGAAATTAACAGTCTCTATTATTACTATGTTATACTTGCTACTTACACGAAATAGGTAGAGTTGTTAAATAAATTGGCTAACTACGCATGTTACATTTTGACATCTAGGCATACCTATAGATCCCATAGCACTATCATGTCACGTACTTAGCGGTTGATATCTGAAAGTGTGTCAGTAGGTATTATACGAAAAGAACATAGATGAGTTTATTTCATATCATCCGAAAACTTCGAAAAAAACTTTCCAACTCATTTTGGTACCTGTCAATCTGTAGGTTATAAGAATATTATCTGTTTTTTTTTGTATTTATTCATTGACTTCAAATTCGCTCAAAAAACGCGGTGTTAACTTCTTCGAATAGTATTAAATACTATATGTATGTTTAGATAGATATCTAATGTCGATATAACAATTTCAATAAACATAATATACTTAGCTAATAGACATATTTAAAAAGGTACACCAATAAAACCTACAATGCAACCAGTCCTTGTTATGTTATACAGGTTTTCTGAACAACAATAAAAAATAAGTAGGTCAAATAGTAAAAACATTAGAATGTCGTCATTCTCATTGATATGAGGTAATGAAGTACGCATACGCGTATAATAATAATTATGTCTAGTTGCTTAATCGGTGCGTTTGATAGGAAGCGTAATTTCTAACAGTCGACTATTACGAAAAGGGTAATAGATAACAGAATAAATATCCCGAAAAAAATGTACTAGGGTCGCATAATTATAATATTATTTTATTATTATAGGTACAAACATATCGTGAAACACGAGCGTAGATGCATTTTTATGTTACTACATCTACATACTAAAATATCAATAATTTTAACGTCGTAAGTTCCATTCTATTTTTAGGACAAGTTAAACAATAGCCCAGTGTCCTGAAAAAAGGACGCAATAATTTTGGGACCTCAAAAATAAAATTCATATTTCTTTGAAAAATATGGCGTCATGGCGGTATGAGTAAATTTTGTTGTCCTGAAAATAGGACATTGGGTCTTATGAGGTTAACTAAAAATGTATGTGAAGTCGAGGCTTAAGTTTTTAAATTGGTTATAAGACAACATTTTGTTCCGAAAGTGCATGATTATGATTTAATACAAATTCTTTGGTCATTCTCTGAAAGTTTGCCTGCCGTCTAAATGCCGCGTCCCATACAAAAATGTATGAAAATGGTCGTGGCAATTAGAGCCAAACGCCAAACTTTCAGAGAATGACCCTTTTACGTTTTTTTATTTTTTTTCGTTTTTTACTGGCGCACAGATAGGTGATAAGATAACTCCCGTGCAATTACGGTTTTTGCAAGCTCGTTTCTAATTACCGTCTATCTCGCAGGCAACAATTATAAAACAAATATCATAATAATATTTTTCTAACACACATTGGTAAGCTCTTAAATCTTTTACCGTGGATGGGTAATAAGGGACGATAACGATACACAAAATAAATATTAACTTAACAGTTTGCCTGAAGCCATCATCATCAGGTGTCAAAGTAACAAAAACAAATTTAAGAGGCTTTTGAAAACACATCTCCTTAATTTGCTATGCCAATAATATAGCTTATAATTAATTTAATGTTATAACATCTTTGCAGAACTAATTATATTATGTAACTAAAAAGAGACTGGGATCCTACAGTCATACTCTGAAGAGTTTTGTAGGACAATTACTATGTTCTAAGATTGTAATCCACATGTACTATTAATAAGTAAATAAATATATAAAGGTGCATTTAGACCAAACGAGCGTTCGCTCATTCTATCCCCCACTCTACGAAATCAACGAATTTCGACGAATCACGTTTTGTGCAACGAATTTCAATTTCGTAGAGTGAGGGATAGAATGAGTGAATGCTCGTTTGGTCTAAATGCACCTTAATACATTATCATCAGCCTATTTCAGTCCACTGCTGGACTTAGGTCTCTCCTATTACATACCTACATATGCGTATGGGCGCATTAGGAGGTAAATATACATTTAAGTAGTTACATAAAGCACATAAATACATAAATAAAACCGGCCAAGTGCGAGTTGGACTCGCGCGCAAAGGGTTCCGTACCATTATCAATTTATTATTAAAAAAATACAGTTAAATCAACCTACTTCAAAAACTATAGGAGGTAATTTAATCAAACCAAAAATCGTTGATAGAGTTTATTAATTTGCATAACATATATTTTTTTTAGAATTTTATAGCGCGTAGTTGAAAAAATAAAGGGGGGGGACACATTTTTCATACTTTGAGAGCTGATATCTCGAAAATGATTTGCTTAAATAAAAATGAAATGTATAAACCTTCATATCATTTTCAAAGACCTTTCTATTAATACCCCACACGCTTATATACAACTAAAAAATTTTTTTAATCCCCCAGTTACATGTATGGAGGGCCCCCACCGCAATGGTTTTTTTTACAATTTAGTATCATAATCCTGTAGCGGTTCATACAACACATACCCTTACCAAATTTCGTTACTGTAGCATTTATAGTTTCCGAGTAAATTGGCTGTGACAGATGGACAGACGGACATGACGAATCTATAAGGGTTCCGTTTTTGCCATTTTGGCTACGGAACCCTAAAAAACAACCATGACTAAGTAATAATATGTAAGAAACATCATACTTGTATTATATTTATGGCCTTATATTGATATGATAATGTATGCACTTAGCCTAAACTGTCTGGTTCTTGTCTGTGGTCATGATAACTTTTTAAAAAGTACTGCCAGATTCTGGTTTTGGAGGGAGTTAGAAATAGAACTTTGGTAGTAATAATACTCAAGATAATTTATGTTAATTGTTATTAAAGAAGAAAACCTACACTTCTTAGTTTGATTCCTATAAATAGTACATTGCTACTTCAGAAATTTACTTATTTTCAAAAAAATGCGTAGAATTACTGTTCTAAGTAGGAATTCATAGTAAAGTAACACCTAGTAGCTATTACGTGCATAAAAAATACAGCAATTCTGAAATTTCCAAAAAATTCCTGGATCACCATTCTGAGTCCAAAAATATCGCAGGCAACGATTTTATTATTTTTTGGTTTGCTCTTATTTTTTGGTCACCTTGAATAAATTCCTACTTTAGGTAAATACCTACTTAATACTATATTATGGTCGTGTACCTAGTACCTGCAGTACCGTCAACTGCTACAACTTTGCACGGAAATTCATGTTTTTTTCAAGTAACTCTTAAAGTATGTGTTATCTGTACTCTTTCTTACATTGCTAAGCTAATCTAGTTCAAAATACATTAGTATCAGGGTTCAAAGTATGCCAAATACTAATAGTTTAGCTTCTAGAAACATTTAAAGTTACAGTCAAAGTTGTAGCCAAAAGCTTCAACTTTGCCTAGTGGATTATCTGTGGTAATATATGGAGAATTTAAAAATGGAAACCCTTTTTAATGTTATAGCAGTCATATCTAAGCCAAGGTGTCAGTAGAATACACTAAATACTACGCAAGTCTTTTTTTTACGACATAGGCATAGTTGTGACGTGTTTGATAGCATTTCCATACATTGTCCCAAGCGTAGCTAGGGTTGTGCCATACAAAATAGACACCAATAATTTTACAAATTTAAAAAATTGCATTTCTTTTATTAATTTGCTAATTTTCAGTATTGTAAGGGTTGAAATAACAAATAGTTAATAGTAGCTAAAGATTTAATTAATAAAACAATTTTTTGTTCATATTTTTTTTTATTACGGTACACTTGATAATGACAACCCTAGACCAGGCAATTTTGGGACATGTACATTCTAAGAAACCTTTCCCAACATTATCCGTCGTCATTCTGGCCTTAAAAGAGATTATTTACATGAAAAACTACATTAAGCATCGCAAAGAGCATATTTACTTACCATATGAGTACTCCACAAGTGGCTATAACAGATATTTTCTCACTTATGGCAAAAGTTTTGAACACATCGAAAAAACACGTGGTTGCTTATTAAGCGTTGACACCGACTGAGTTTAAAAGTACCTGTGTTGCCAGGAAAATTATGTTGAAATGGGTTGCCAGATAAATTCTACAAATTTTACTGTTTATAGAAGAAAAGAATATGTAACAGTTTGGTAGAAAAGTAGGTTTTTGTAAAATGGGCAAAATTGTAGCAGGTTGGCAAAGTTGCAGCAGTTGACGGTACAGATAATTGTAGCCCCCGTAAACAACTGTGATTTTTTACAAACCGAATTCAAACATATTTTGTTGTAATTTTTTAAAAATGAATTGTAATGTAAGGTTTGTACAACCAAATAAATTATTATAGAATTAATAAAATCCTTGCACTTTGCTCATAACTACCCAGGTATTATATTTTACCCCGACTGTACCTACATCAAGAAGCAAGTGTTTCATTTACTCATTATGTAGTTATCTACTTTTAAATACATCTTAAAAAATCTATTGACGCTTTTCCGCACGCGAAACTAACAGACTTTCTTTAAACTTTTCACTTCCCGTGCTTAATTGTCCAATTTTTCCATCAAAAACGTCGTAAGTACAATAAATCCCCTACAACATGTGCTCTTGTTCTCCTGACGCGGCGTGATTGCTCTGGATAAGTGAAATGAACCGTGTAACGAGTAGGTAGAGTTTGTTCGGAAACTGGAGGCACGTGTGACGTATAGTCGTGTCTCGTAGCCAGAAGCCTTCATTTTCGCACAGACTACTTTTAATTATCTTATCCAATGCTGTTCTAGCGTTCCTCTTGGTAAAGCCACAATGTGCTTATACTTAATTACAGTGACATAAAATTTTATGTAAACGCGGAGAGAGCGTTGCAATTTGCCCTTAATGTAACTTAGTACAGTCTAAACAATTATAACGGGTTGCTTTACAATCTGTAAAATATAGGTACTTAGGATGAATTTTTATTCACCGGCCAAATTTTAGAAGGTTAAGTCTCTGAGGTCTTATGAGGCCGACATCCGATTCGAGAAAAAAAATCTGATGTTCCTTACATTTCCGCCTGCTAATATCTCAGGGTTTGTATGGAAAATAAGATTTTTTTTTCGAATCGGATGTCGGTCCCATAGTAAAAGTTCATCAATATGACCTTAGCGGGGATAATACGCATGATGACTGGCAAGTCAAATCAGCATCTTTTTTCGAACTGTCAAAACGATCACCACTATGGAATTTTATATGAAATACTCAAAAGTGACGTCACGTTTCATCATCACGTTCGTGTATTATGTCGTGCATGATGTTAACTAATTTATTTTAACTACAGTCATTATGCCTATTGTCCCGCTAAAGTTTGGCCGGTGAAAAAAAAACCGTGTACATCCATCAGATAAAATCAACACTATCCTTTTCCTCTGGCATATAAAAGAAAAGCAACTAGCATCTAGCAAGATATTGTTTATTCGGGGTTGGTATAGTAGGCCCTTAAATATACGAATAAAATATGTTGATAACTTGATACTGCCTATACCTACCTCAAAGTCATTCAACGAGCTATGGAGAAGGCTATGCCTGAGCCCTGAGGTTTCCCTACGTGATCGAATCAGAAATGAGGAGATCCGGACCTAGACGAACTAAACTCACCGACATAGTTCTCGTGACTACCTAGCTACCTCTCCGGATTAGCAAGCTGAAGTGGTAATGGGCAGGCCACATTGCACGCAGAGCAGGTGGCAGCACCATCTAATAGTAAATATCGCTTCCCTTCCGGTACAAATCTGCCTTCGTGAGCGAGTCTAACTCGTACTTGACCGGTTTTTCAGTGAAAATATAATATGTTAGAAACGAGCAGTAACATCGATAGAGATCAAAGGGAGGTACTCGAGAGTCGGGTAGGTGTAGGTACATGTATTAGTTCTTCCGAGTAAATTAACTGTCAAGTTTTTGAGCCTTTTTTATGTCCGACTATACAAAGCCTCCAGAAGCTTCATGACAGCTTAATATGGTTTAAATGGTACTAATAATAATGGGTAACTCAAAATGGGTAGCTTGATATGACTTGAAAAAAAAAATATAACTGCTTATTTCAGAAAAAATACATTTTTAATTATGATTTATGAATATAATGATAATATAGGTAATAAATAGGTACAAAACTCTTAATCTTATAAATATTTAGATTTTAAGCCAGTTAGATGTTACTAAATGATTTATTTATTACCTTAGAGATATTAATTAACATCAGAGAGGCACTTAAAGTTTACATTAAAACATTTTTTTTTCTTACTAATGACATGCATTACCTGTCATATTTAATTTCGGCGGTTAATATTTACGAGTTAGATCTAATGCAGGTTGCAGTCGGTGTTATTTTTTTAATTTGGTATATATGTATTATCACTTGTAATATAAATGTCTAGTGTCTACTACTTGAATGAATTCAGAAAGCTACAGATGACAGCTGTCAAAGTGAAGAAAGTGACACTCAACTCAAAGAAAGTGTAATGTAATTAGAGATCTTTCTAGATATGTCAAGGCGTTGCGCCGCGTCACACATGTTGATCAATCAGAACAAAAGTGATAGGTAGTTTCTGATATTAGATGAAGACAAATACACGGTGTGACGGTGTAATACGAGGAAATAAAATATTTTTCACGTATGCCAATCGTAAAAAAGAATCTAAAAAAAGGTAAACTAATATTGCTGACTTTCCATAGCATTTTTCGTCTTGGATACATATCGTGAAACACATGTACGTGTATTCAAGATTTAACCTCAAGTTCGTAATAAAACCAAGAATAATGACAGTTTAGTTTACTTTTTTTTAGAATCTACTGACGTTTGGTATACGTATTCCTGAGGTTGTAAGAAGTAACAAAAGTTATACGAATTCAGTAGGAGATATTGTTTTGTTTTAGTATGTTTTCATACATAATCAATAAAATGAGGTAGGTACATAAGAAAATAAACGAAAATAATCATAGGTATTTTAACTTTTTTGCTCGTTATGATATGGTGTCAGCGGGCCTACCGCGAATTTTTATTACATATTTTTGGGGATTTTTCTCTGTCAATCTAACAAAGCCATTTGAGCGACAGAGACAAAGCCTAGCCAAGATGCCATTATGCAATCGTATACGATAAGCGATAAGTAATATATGTATATGAGAATGACAGAATCGTACGAAAAGTCGCATGACCATTTCCATACATTATTATGGTCACGTGACTTATGGCTTATCGTATACGATTGCAGAAAGGCTTGCAGAGGTACGCGTACGCTGTTAAAATTATTCGGCTTCCTCATGTTACACCGAGTATATATAACTTTTAATTCGGCTCTTTGAACGATATGCAAGTTCTCTTTTCGTCAGTTTTTTTTTCTGACTACGTCTACATTTATTAAAATGCTTTTGTTTGGATCTTTAGAACGCTAACTATACCGGCGGGTCCCGAGGAACAGCGCCCGGCCTTAGCACATCTTGTGTTTTCCGCACGTTCCTGCACTGTGTTTGTGCACGCGGCCTTTTCGCGGCTAACTGTCTCTTTTTGATTATTTTGATTAAAAAGAGACAACCCACGAGGAAGCCGCAAGTTCTTGTCAAACATAGGCATACTACCCCCACAAAGCAGAATTTTTTGATTTGATATTTTGCTTTTTTTAAAGCTTTAAATTGTGCTTTCGCTCTCGGAATGTCGATTACGATTGTCTTTTGTTATTTATTGTTTGTAAAATCAAAGTGTAGAACTGTAGACACATACAATTGTGTTTAAATTTCTGGGCACTGTACATACACGGCAGAATAAGCATATTATGTAGGCTAATTGTTCAGAACTAGGGCTTCCGCAACTCAACTAAGTGTACCACTATTCGAGATAATCGCGGGCTTAGGAATTTGACGAGAAGGTTCCTGTTTGAGTAATAAATGTGACGAATATGTTGCACTGTATGAATGCGATTTGTACAGATAAGTTTTTTTTATAAAATAGTACATTACGATACCAGTACGTTTTGCGTGGTCCCATCGCTGGCCCAATACTTGTTAGGGACTTCACATACACTCTTGAATTTCTTCGCAGGTGTATGCAGGTTTCCTCACAATGTTTTCCTTCACCGTAAAGCACTTGTGAATATCAAATGATATTTCGTACATAAGTTTTTGAAAAACTCATTGGTACGAGCCGGGGATCGAACCCACGACCAGTAGCAGCCGTGCATTTTACCGCTAGGCCACAAGCGCAATGGATTAACTAACTACTATTGGAGTAACTATACAAATCATCATTAATCTAACAAGTAATGGTTTCTCAGAGACAATTTGGGACTTCCTAATGACTTTTCTTACTTCTGTGGTTGAGGAGAGTAACTGTTAACGACTCTCATAGGTACTTAAGTTTGTTAGTTAGTTCGGAAAGTAAAGGCGCTTCAAATGTGTAGAAGCGCCATGTTGTCAGATGCCTTTTATTATCGCACGGGCACTACTTGTTTTTCAGTACAGATAGGTACTTAGTGTTTTTTTACGCACTAGTGCGAGAGGTGGTTCATTTCTTGTGAAGTCGAAAAAAAATGGAGCAAACCCTAAATTGTATTATACCGGGTGGCCCATTCAAATCGGTCAGTATGGGAAGTCTGAAACTATAAGACATACGAAGATTTGTTCTTAAGAACCATGTCATTGATTTTGATAATTGATAATAAGGAAAACCCGCTGATGCTAATATGTACTCCGAGCCCAAGTCTCCTGCTCCACCACTCTTGTATTTTTTTAATTATTTAGAATTATTATGTTTGCAGATTTTTTAAATTACACTTGACCCTATATGCTCTTGGGCGCGTCATGTGGTTGCACTATCCACTACTGATAATTTGTTAAAATATGAGTAACAGTAGATTTAGAAGTACTAAATGATTTCTTTCTTATTATTTTTGTGTTTCTGTTTACAAAGGTCAAAAACCATTTAGATTAGACTATCGGAATATTCGGAATAACCAGTTCAGTTTCAGAGGAATAGAGAAATTTCCACTCATTACTAAAATGCTTGTTAGTAATATCTAACATACATGTGTATCACAGATCGCCTATACTAGACGGAGCATTAAGTGACCGACCGACCGTGCACGGCTTTTCGATTACCTACGAGTAAGGAAAGTAACGGTTAGGTTTAACGTTTACTCGATACGTAAAGCAACACTTCATCATCATAAATTTAAGAGTCAAACTCTTGTCGGCGTATCTGATGAATGTAACTGTCTCTATCTAATTGTGTCTACGGCTCCTTGACTTCCTTGTACGACACAACGTCTACTTTCTCTTTTATTTGTTTCATGTAACTTCTTCTAGGTCTCCCTCTTCCTCGCTTTCCTTCAATCCTTCCTTCTATTATGTTTTTTTATCAAAGCGTCATGTCGTATAAGGTGGCCAAACATTTTCCCTCTTCTATTTTCTATTATCTTTAACGAACTCCTTTTTTCATTCACTTTTTTAAGAACTTCTTCATTTGTGATTTTTTCTGTCCAACTTATCTTCTCAACATAACATTTAACGGCTCGTAAAGGCTAAGCAACACCGGACGCGTGTGCAGTTGTAGCGTCTGTAATGTTACAGTAAATGTCACACCGCCTGCACGTCACGCCATGCAAGCGTTGTGTCATCTAGTATGACATTTACATACGCTACAACACGCACGACACGTAAAACGCACACGCGCACGTGCTACACGCGCATTCGGTGTAACTTGGCCTTAAAAGTCTAATTTTATCGTGGACAGAGCGCAATGTTTTGCGTATCGAGCAAACGCTAACGTAAGCGTTACTAGCCAACTCATGATATGACTGCTGTAGGTGCATTGCACGAGAATGTCGGGTACGTGACGCCGTTCTTCGCGTAAAGTTCGGGAAATATTATTTGACCGACTCTTCTATTACTTATGACCTTCTGTTTGCGTTAACACTTACTAGACAATCAGCAGTCTAGCACTTTTCTATTGTTAATGATGCGAAACAAAAGGTCGTAAGTAAGATAAGAGTCGTTCAAATATTATTTATTATTTTCCCGAACTATACCTACATCTAAGAAAGTTACCAATACAACTTTTGGTGTATCTTTATATTATAACTAGGTGTTTGTATTTACAGAGAATTCTAGCACTTTCAATATATTTCTAAAGTAGCTGTCATAGCCGTCACGTTTCCGACAAAGTAGCCTTTTTGTGTGGAATGCACCGGTACTCGAAATAACTGTAATCGAGAATTTTGGGAATCATTAAGCATTGTCTCTGTCACTCCAAGAAAGGCTTCATCGAAGCGACAGAGACAAATGCTGGAAATTTACGAATATCGAAGTAGGTAGTAGTGCTAGTTCATAGTTTTTATTGTAACTAGGTACTGAATACTAACATGCTAATTTGTTGCTGAATACTATTGAGCTATAGTTGAGAGATTCTAATTGGTTTTCGGATAACTTGCCACGTAAATCTCATAAAAATGATTTGCTTTTCCTACTTTGGCACCTCTCTTTCCAAACATTGGTACAAAAATGACCTCGATTATTTCTTAATGTTGGTTCGTATATGTATTATATATTGTAACGACCCGCCCCTCTTAAATACCCCTCTCTTATTAATAATACTAAAACTACTTAGTCAACTCTCCTGCTTTTAAAGTTTTGGCTATGATGAAGTGTGATCGTCTAGAGATTGTTGGTGGCCCCTAACATTGTTTCATAGTAACCTAGAGTCTTTGACAATAACAGAATATGTGGAGCTTGTGGAGATAAATAATAATGCCTAAACTAACAAATAAAGAAGTGTATTCGCAAAGATTAAAACAAGATTATTAATAATTGTTCAACAGTCACATTATAATAAACATTTCTAATGTAAAGAAGTATGTAGATATTTATAGAGAATGGCATAGCAAAACAATTAGTTAATTAGGAAAACAATTAGTAACTTAAAACATAAATTAACAATGCAAATCCTTAATATTAAAGAAGCCCCACCTGCGAAGAGAGACAATCAAGAGAATTTAAAATATAAATGTTTAGTATATAAGGTTAAAAAAAACAATAAAAATAATTATTGTTTTTTTTTTTCCTAATCCACTACCAGCTATTTCTTGTCGCGGCTAACTTGTGATAGTCCATTCCTTTGCTTTTCTACCAGAGTTTCAAAGGAATATAAATATATTTTTACAACAATTATACTCTTAAGTACTGAGTTAATATAATAAAATAGAACAATGGAAGATTTTCCATATCCCTAGTCTACATTCATATGAATTCTTAAAAGAACTCACGTCTATATGTACATGCGATAGTGTTACTTCATCATGTACGAACTATCATCAAGCAGGATGTGGTCTGCGACCCTAGGCTAACCTAACAGACGCTACCAGCATTTCGGAAAGCCTATTCCAAGCGAGAAGAAATGCCAAGAAACTCGCTTGTACTGAGATTTCAGCTCAACTACCTTCAACAGTCATTATTTATATAGAGTAGAAGGAGTACTGTAACGGCCTTAGCCTATCCATTACTACCAATGTCATTTAGAATTCCAGATTTTAAAATCTATATGCATAAGTAAGTACCACATTCACAGTATAGTGTTACTAAACTTCTGATCTCATGTTACATTCGATCAGTGCTAGATCCAATCGGTTTTCCAAATAATTCACCAGATCCTGTAATGGATTACAGATTATTTATATTTTAGCATTTATTGTATTCAGTAAGTTGAACTCAAATTAGATTTAAAAAGTTGATATGCTAATTTTAAAGCATAGGTAATCCATAATAATGGATTCCTTAAGATTTGTATATTTAAATACAAAGAGCCCTCACTTAGGGTAAACTTTAGATAAGTATGTAAGTATAGATAGATATTTGGTCTTGATTACTAATAAGTAACATAGGTTTTATTGTATAATATGAAAGCAAAGACTAAATTACTTCATAGCCTCTTTTGTGCTGTAAATAGTAATTTATTTTATACTATATCAATATGTATGAAAGTTTAGATTTGGATACAAATATATATAATAAATGCAGTAGGTAGTCTTGAGTATATTAAATACTTGATTATTATACTGTGCCTTTATATGAATAGTATTTATAAAGATGGAAAAGATATTAATGGTATTTCATATTACAATGGTTATATAAATACATATTACAATGGTTTTCATGTGTTCAACCTAGATTACTAGATTAGGTAATTGGAGCTTTATTTCCAAAACAAAGCAGCTGCTCTGAAAATTATGCATGCACACAAAATAGGTAATTTACACAATGAAATCCCATAAAGATGATGGTATAAATTCTTCTAAATGGTAAGTTCAGGTTACCGAGATCATATTTCCGTGATGGAAAAGCAGTACACTACTCTGTGCACTATGCGCACTACAGACAGACATTTCTCACAGAATAATGATTGAAATTTCGTAGCACCGGGATATCTCTCAACATTAATCTCTACTTGTTAGTAGATCTCCGATCAATATACTATCAATATGCAACCCTTTGACGGGCGAAGCGGAGTTGAGTCCAAAGGCCTATAGTCAAGATCTCGCTAAGACAAGACAAAAATGGACACTTACCAGCTACCTCGAACTCACTTTATCATTCAATTCTTTGTCATCTGACTTAATTTTAATACATTAAAACTTTCCTACGACTTACACAAATACTAAGAAATCGCCTTGGCTGCATCGTTATCACCGTCCGGTATCCACAGTCAACGTTTTACATAGAGGGTTAGTAAATACACAAAACAAATACATAAAAGTGACCTCGAATGCAAATGCAATCTACTCTAGGTGTTGTTAGTAACCCAAATATCTCCTAGATTATTCTTTCCCATTGTTTTATATTTATGCAACATAGGTACGTTAACCGGAAGAAACGGGCGAATTTAAATATGAAACTCACTATTTATCCCCAAGACTAGGTGTATTTTATGTAGGTAATTACTGTAAAGTTAACACTCAATAAGATAATAATCAAATTCTCACCAAACCGAAGGTATTTGCATCTTACTATACATTTTTATCCACCACGTGACCCTCTTGCAGAGCGACCGCCCCTCTGAATCTCAACCAAAAAATCCTCCCTTTTGCAAAAAATGGCGTCTCTTTATAGGGTTTTCGAACTGCCTAAAATGTATCACTAAAATTCCCGAACCAAGTAAAACGTTGTTACTATTTAATATCGACCTTATTTTCTACAACTTAAAGTTTACTTTCTCTTGACTCTAGGTTTGACTTAGAATCTCTTTATTTCTCTATGATATTTCGGCCATGTTTTCTAGGATTTTGCACACTAAACTAGCATCGTCCTTTTTAGGTTTTAATAATTTCGTACTGATGTTTGATCAAGGGATTATATTTCGAAAATACTTTTTAGTTCGAATATTTATTTTAATTGTTAGTATTTTCATAACACGAGTCCGACTAGACCCACTATCGCGTATTTTAATTGCCGTATTGAACGGAAATGAATTAATTCAATGAAGTACTTCGTTGACTATTTACGATCGTTTAATATCTTAATATTCGCCAATTGCGTTGGTTTACTATGGATACATATATAAAAATTATAAATATAATTATGGAATATATGTAGCAGTTCAAACGGACTGTTACAGCTTGCCCCCCGCGTTTTGGCAAAGACAGGAAGGTTTAACTAACCTGAATCGGAGCCAAAATGCAACCCCAATAATTATAGTTAACGTACAGTTATTGAAATTTGAAGAAAATAGAGAAAAGAAAAAGAAAGCATCTTTCTTTTTCCCTCTCGGCTGTGGTGAATATAATGACCATTACTGAAAAGATTCCAATTAATTTGGTGCAAACCTCAGACTAATAGTATATCGGTTCATGAGTCAAATTACTGACAGCCAGACAACTCATCTTAGCTGAAGCAGAAGGTTGTGAGGCTTCTGTGTTCTTTAACAAAGTCTTTGTTGTTTCATTTGAAATCTATAACCACATTGTTCGGTTGGCGATTTCGCCATCTACATTGTCCAGACGTAATGACGCAACAAAATCCTCTCCGCCAAAATGAGAGACCCTTTCGTTTTTCCAGTTGCCACCAATAATTGTTCTCCCCATAAAACCAAGTAACCGATCCAAAATCCAACACCAAATAACTAGTATCTTCCTTTCTTGGCTATGTCCCATGTCCAAGCAAGATTAATCAGATAAGCATATCTATTCTCTAGGTAAATCACTCTATTTTAAAACCAGACTAAAATACGTAAGTATTTGTAATATTTGTTGGCAAAACTAGTGTTAAGTAAAACTAGGATTTCTAAAAACATCAGACTCGTAAATGCATCTATGTCAAATATACAATAATATATTGAGACTTGACTATTGTTACAGTTTAGAATGTGTAGAATATAAATATAGTTTTGAGCTATGCTTCGCATCAACTCATTTCTCATGCTAATTCTGATTTCTCCCACATGACCACAAGGTGTGTACGAAGTTAGATCAGATATGAGCTTCTTGTAGAGTATGGTGTTATCAAAAAAATGTACCTTGTAATAGGTATCTGTACCATTACCCTAACACCAAGATTTTTTTGATAACCATATTGTGTTCCCACCCCCCGTTGTAAATATCAATAACTGCTGTCGATATTCTAAGCCTTGCAAAGAAGAGGGAACTCATTTGACCATAAAGGAAGAACACACTTCAGCACCCTTACATCAACACTTCCACACAACATAACACGGTCTATAAATTAATGCACTCTAAGTTTCATCCTTCCTCTTTCGCTCTTTCACTCATTTCCCTTCAACGTTCCAAGACCAATCCGAATATGACAATTATTGTTAACATAGACATCCCCTCCCCAATGATTGCAAAATTTATTATTTGTTGATGAGGTTGTAATAAACTTTAAATAAACCTTAATTTGCTCCGTATAATTACATTCTACCCCAACTACGCATTTTCGCCAATGCTTAGGTACTTAAGTTGTGAAGACTACGCATTAACTGCCATTTATTTCAAGGAAACCTTAGAAATAAATAAATTCTTACGCATAAATGTTGATTACGCATATCTGCTATATTACAAAATATATACATTTTATAAAAGTTTACGCTTGTCGCTTATGCCTCAAAACATATAGCACTCATGAGAATTCTACGCAAAGCCATAGGATAGTACGCGACAGCCGCAAAATGTTAAATAATACGCAAATGGCCACCTTGGATAATTTATATTCCTAAAATGTATGTAAATACATATTAGGTATAAATTTGAATATAAGTTGTATATAAATACATAACTAAATGAAGTGAATACTTAGAACCTTATGGTACTAGTACTTACGTTAATTTCTTTGTTATAAATCCACTTCCCTCTTAATTGTGACTTCGTAGCCTCGTAAGTAAATCTTAACAAAAGAAAAGACAAAATATTTGCTTCCACAGGATTCGAACCCATATCTCGAACTTGACAGACGAACACTCCTCCACTGCGGTACCTATTCCTTACGAAATTATGAAATGATATTACAATTACTACAACAAAACTGTTATCTGAAATAAATTAAGAAATATAAAATATTGTGGTGGTACTGCAATAAAATTATGGTGTATGCTAGAACTGAAAAATATTTTATTAAGTGTGAAAAGTAACTACCATTCAAGTTTTGCTATGCCACCTTCGAGCTCGACTAAGTTTCATATTGGACATAGCTAAATATTTCATCGTTAAACCGCTAGATGACGTTAAATCCCTTCTTCCCTATTAGTTTTTCCACTCGTTCACAGATGGCGCTAATTCATTCTTTCCTATTAGTTTTTCCACTCGTTCACAGATGGCGCTAATAAGTGTAGTTCATACTGTACCCTTTTATTTTTACTCGAAATATAGAAAATATATACATTTACCCTGAAAGGATTCTACTAACATGAAACAAGACAAATTATCAAATTTTTACGCATACCGTTTACATGTGATATCACTGAATGAAAGAAATAAACGAGAATACTACACCCTATGGAGTTCGTGTTGCCTTTAAGAAGCCTGTGCCCTATAATGTTTTTGATTTTACTGCCTCAACCCGACTCGCTAGACGAGACGTCCACAGATTGATTTATATTATTTCTGACATTGACAGAAAAGACAACAAAACAAAAGGAGTGTATCGAACACGCCTCTCTTGCGCATGTTTATCATTGTAAACAATATTTTAAGGTTATAATTATTAATGAAACGATGAAGGAAATGAACTGAAATTTATCCGTATTCCTGGTGTTATTCGTAGACTTGCTCAGCGCGTGACTTTATAACCTAAATTGATTGTGTCTTCAGTTGTGTTTATGTTTCCTGTTAAGTATACTAACGACTGATGTCGCATAGATGAGATGAATATTAAGACGTACTACAAATTCTATAACACAAACCTGCTAGCTTCATCATGTTATGAACTACGGAAAATCTGTGTAATAAGTAAGTATTCAGAAATGTTATTTGTGATGTATTAACCTTGTAGGTTCGTTGAGTAGACTGACTATATTACTCTAAAAGTATACATTCGCAAATTATCATGACTTAAAGAAAGGAATAAGCATAGACGATAGATACATTGGAAAATGATTCTGTTCTCTTAAACATTTTCTACATAGCTGCCTACTTGCTGCTTACTTGTGGAATTGCAATTATGTAATTTTATTCATTTATATCCTACGTTTCAGGATTGAACATGCCCCCCTGTCGTTGCGACTTTTGGACTATTGTACTACTAAGTGCCAATCCAACTTCCCACATAATAAGATGAAAAGTTTACTCGAGATGAGATACATAATGTAATCTGACAACAATCATTGGTGCATTGATGATGATTATACTGTTAGGTAAGTTATGTCTATATACTAATCCTGAACTTTAACTATATCCCTATGAAATATTTTATAACATTTAGAAAGTCCCTAACATAGTGATGGCTAAGCAGTAAAACAACTTACAACATTCTATTGCTTTGTTTTCATTGTCCTCGTGGACCTATGATGATGATGAAGGGCCTAACATCAAACTTCACTGAATACGTTAATAATATCCTTTTAACATACTTATATTAATTAATGTGTTAGCTACTTTAGTACAAAGTACATGTCAATTAAAACGCGGACCTATTCTCTGGTTTTCCTATAGATATTTTAATGTAAATTTTACTATTACAGATTGTGACAGATTGAGTCTGCTGTATGAAAACTAAACATCATGCCCCCCCTTCTTTGCAAGTTTAAGACTACTGCCCCATGTGCAGATTCTACAAATTGATGTTTACTGTGATCTACCGCTGCATACTATGGTAAATTTTCTTTAATATACTATGTATAATGATGATGATTTTGAAGAAACCCGAGACCTAATACTACTAAGTTACCACAAAACCAATGATAAATGAGTTAGTATTAATATTAGTCAAGTAACTATTTATCTTAAGTTTTCACTACTGGCGTAAAATTTGTTATTATTATGAGAAAGTTTTTGCTGTAACTTGTATGTCTATAATTTTCACTAGTGTCTACTTATGTAGAATATTATCTAGAATCGACCTTTATGTAATAGCTGAACTAAAAAATGGATAACTAAAGTACTTAGTAATAACTGTTGGACTGGTTCATCTGTTGAATGAGACACAGACAGAGTGACTGAGATACAGACAGCGATTTAGTTTTACTATTGCTTACAGTTTATGAATAGAAAAGTTACAAAGTTATTAGTTCTGTCCATGAAAATCCTATCAGTGACTTGTACTTAAGCACAATTGAGAAAATAGTCTTAATTGGGAGCAAAACCTAACAGTATATAATGTTAATAATAATTAGAGATTTTAATTTATGACATACTTTTGTTTGTTTCAGAATTTATACCTGGGGAATAATGTATGATGATGTTGATATGAAGAGACTGCAGTATTTTATATCTATGGAATAATGTATAAAGATGTCAAATTGAAGCAACTGCGGAGGACCTAATCCCATACTCCAGGAACATGTGTGATAACCTGCTTATGAATTGCCTGCCTAACAACTGTATTGTTTTCTGAATCCATTCGAGCTAATTCTACTCTATAAATACTTCAAAATATGTCCCTGACTTCTAATTTTCTATACTTCCATACTACTTACTTCCTACAAATACACATTATATCTGGTGAAACTTTCAATAAATGAAACAATGCTGTTGGTAATGCTTATAATTACAATATGATGTGTGTGTTATACATAGAATGCTGTTTGTATGTATTGCATAGTTTTACTTGAATCTTGAGTGTGTGAAAAGATAATTTTTATGCTTATGGCATGAAATGTTTGTTTTCTACTCTTTTGCATTTAGTTTGTGTGTACTAACCCATTCCTAAACTATCAATAAAGTGTGTGAATTATGTTTTATTTTCCTCTTGCTGGTTTTGTTGAAATTTGGCTATTGGTCACAGTGGAACAAAGTCCTATGTATTTCTTGCTATTCTATTACTTTTGTCATGCCGTTTGATTACTACCCATGGGATAATTAAACACTTAAATTCATTGCAAAGGCTTGCCTTATATCTTTGCCTTCTCTCACATCCTGATCATACATTCATACTTCAAACTCACTGCTTCACTGAAATTTATAGCTAAGTAAATCACGTGATTTCACATCATACATTCTATTCTGTCTGGATTCGAACCAGCTATCTGAACTAATAGACTTTAGATTCTAAACATTTGAATTCATTAGCACAATAAATAATCCTAGCTTGATTTAATTTACCTTTTATGTTTGATGTGAGTAAGCATCTACAGACTACCTATCTAAGCTATTGCCTTTCTAAAAATATAGCTTGATCTATACTTAATGAGCTGAATTTAGCAAATATGTAAATATTTTAGGCAATTAACTACTCATTCATCTAACCTAGCTTCAAGGAATTATATGAATGTACTAAATTATCTAGGTACATAGCTAAAATGTAATACTTTGCTATATAAAGAGTGTAGTAACTCGACCAGCCTAGACCTACTTGAAAAATATGTAAGTACATTATGCACCTAAAAACTCCTAGTTTCCCAGTATTCAGGATTCACATTATATTGGTAACTAAGCGATACGATAGGTAAGTAACTGGGGAATAGCTACCATACCTATCCCTACATCATACTGTCAGAAGTGACACGAGTCACGTGACCGGCGCCAAGCAGTCTTGCGCGCGAAATCGTACTGATAACGTGATAACAAAGATGCGCTTGAGTTTTCTCTTGTTAGTGTGTTTTAAGTCATTTCCTAAATAGAAGTAAACAATCGTGATTGTGTACTTACAATGCATGAGTGAGATTTTACTAAGTTATTGTGAAGCGCGGCATAACCTAATGTGAAACCGCAAAAGTTGGCTTTTCTCGTTCGATATTTAACTAAAAGTGATTTTATCTATTATGATAGAAGTGACAACATGTAAATAAACAACCAGTGATATATAAAAGATAACGACAAGTGTTCAAATTGTTGTGAATGTTGGTGCAATGAGAATATTTTCCCTTTCCCTGCCATTTTGTTTTTCTCCACTTGTAAGGTTAGTTTAAGAAATTATACCTAATTTAAATTACAAAAATTGGAAATATGATCTTTAATAATTGAATCAGCAATGAAAACCCGATTCCAGAACCGCGCATAGATTGAATCGCTATAGATACACAAATGTCAAACTGTCATACCTACTAACTACTAGATGACGTTTCTTATCAATGATATGACTGATAAGATATCACGATGCCCCCCTGACTCTTGAACTCTGAACTATCTTTGAAACTAAGTGCAAATAAGTTTAATAACTAAGTCAAAGTAATTACTCCGTACAAAGCTCCACAATTCTGTATTGCATCCGTTTTCACGTCAACAATTGTAGCAGGAAAGTCAAACTGGAAACTAATGATGAATCGACACATACATATCCTGGTCACGGCACCAATTGTAACGACCCGCCCCTCTTAAATACCCCTCTCTTATTAATAATACTAAAACTACTTAGTCAACTCTCCTGCTTTTAAAGTTTTGGCTATGATGAAGTGTGATCGTCTAGAGATTGTTGGTGGCCCCTAACATTGTTTCATAGTAACCTAGAGTCTTT
Source organism: Thaumatotibia leucotreta (assembly GCA_025490895.1). NCBI lineage: Eukaryota > Metazoa > Arthropoda > Insecta > Lepidoptera > Tortricidae > Thaumatotibia > Thaumatotibia leucotreta. Next base: position 26,347 of record JALPQI010016256.1, read on the forward strand.
GACAATAACAGAATATGTGGAGCTTGTGGAGATAAATAATAATGCCTAAACTAACAAATAAAGAAGTGTATTCGCAAAGATTAAAACAAGATTATTAATAATTGTTCAACAGTCACATTATAATAAACATTTCTAATGTAAAGAAGTATGTAGATATTTATAGAGAATGGCATAGCAAAACAATTAGTTAATTAGGAAAACAATTAGTAACTTAAAACATAAATTAACAATGCAAATCCTTAATATTAAAGAAGCCCCACCTGCGAAGAGAGACAATCAAGAGAATTTAAAATATAAATGTTTAGTATATAAGGTTAAAAAAAACAATAAAAATAATTATTGTTTTTTTTTTTCCTAATCCACTACCAGCTATTTCTTGTCGCGGCTAACTTGTGATAGTCCATTCCTTTGCTTTTCTACCAGAGTTTCAAAGGAATATAAATATATTTTTACAACAATTATACTCTTAAGTACTGAGTTAATATAATAAAATAGAACAATGGAAGATTTTCCATATCCCTAGTCTACATTCATATGAATTCTTAAAAGAACTCACGTCTATATGTACATGCGATAGTGTTACTTCATCATGTACGAACTATCATCAAGCAGGATGTGGTCTGCGACCCTAGGCTAACCTAACAGACGCTACCAGCATTTCGGAAAGCCTATTCCAAGCGAGAAGAAATGCCAAGAAACTCGCTTGTACTGAGATTTCAGCTCAACTACCTTCAACAGTCATTATTTATATAGAGTAGAAGGAGTACTGTAACGGCCTTAGCCTATCCATTACTACCAATGTCATTTAGAATTCCAGATTTTAAAATCTATATGCATAAGTAAGTACCACATTCACAGTATAGTGTTACTAAACTTCTGATCTCATGTTACATTCGATCAGTGCTAGATCCAATCGGTTTTCCAAATAATTCACCAGATCCTGTAATGGATTACAGATTATTTATATTTTAGCATTTATTGTATTCAGTAAGTTGAACTCAAATTAGATTTAAAAAGTTGATATGCTAATTTTAAAGCATAGGTAATCCATAATAATGGATTCCTTAAGATTTGTATATTTAAATACAAAGAGCCCTCACTTAGGGTAAACTTTAGATAAGTATGTAAGTATAGATAGATATTTGGTCTTGATTACTAATAAGTAACATAGGTTTTATTGTATAATATGAAAGCAAAGACTAAATTACTTCATAGCCTCTTTTGTGCTGTAAATAGTAATTTATTTTATACTATATCAATATGTATGAAAGTTTAGATTTGGATACAAATATATATAATAAATGCAGTAGGTAGTCTTGAGTATATTAAATACTTGATTATTATACTGTGCCTTTATGTGAATAGTATTTATAAAGATGGAAAAGATATTAATGGTATTTCATATTACAATGGTTATATAAATACATATTACAATGGTTTTCATGTGTTCAACCTAGATTACTAGATTAGGTAATTGGAGCTTTATTTCCAAAACAAAGCAGCTGCTCTGAAAATTATGCATGCACACAAAATAGGTAATTTACACAATGAAATCCCATAAAGATGATGGTATAAATTCTTCTAAATGGTAAGTTCAGGTTACCGAGATCATATTTCCGTGATGGAAAAGCAGTACACTACTCTGTGCACTATGCGCACTACAGACAGACATTTCTCACAGAATAATGATTGAAATTTCGTAGCACCGGGATATCTCTCAACATTAATCTCTACTTGTTAGTAGATCTCCGATCAATATACTATCAATATGCAACCCTTTGACGGGCGAAGCGGAGTTGAGTCCAAAGGCCTATAGTCAAGATCTCGCTAAGACAAGACAAAAATGGACACTTACCAGCTACCTCGAACTCACTTTATCATTCAATTCTTTGTCATCTGACTTAATTTTAATACATTAAAACTTTCCTACGACTTACACAAATACTAAGAAATCGCCTTGGCTGCATCGTTATCACCGTCCGGTATCCACAGTCAACGTTTTACATAGAGGGTTAGTAAATACACAAAACAAATACATAAAAGTGACCTCGAATGCAAATGCAATCTACTCTAGGTGTTGTTAGTAACCCAAATATCTCCTAGATTATTCTTTCCCATTGTTTTATATTTATGCAACATAGGTACGTTAACCGGAAGAAACGGGCGAATTTAAATATGAAACTCACTATTTATCCCCAAGACTAGGTGTATTTTATGTAGGTAATTACTGTAAAGTTAACACTCAATAAGATAATAATCAAATTCTCACCAAACCGAAGGTATTTGCATCTTACTATACATTTTTATCCACCACGTGACCCTCTTGCAGAGCGACCGCCCCTCTGAATCTCAACCAAAAAATCCTCCCTTTTGCAAAAAATGGCGTCTCTTTATAGGGTTTTCGAACTGCCTAAAATGTATCACTAAAATTCCCGAACCAAGTAAAACGTTGTTACTATTTAATATCGACCTTATTTTCTACAACTTAAAGTTTACTTTCTCTTGACTCTAGGTTTGACTTAGAATCTCTTTATTTCTCTATGATATTTCGGCCATGTTTTCTAGGATTTTGCACACTAAACTAGCATCGTCCTTTTTAGGTTTTAATAATTTCGTACTGATGTTTGATCAAGGGATTATATTTCGAAAATACTTTTTAGTTCGAATATTTATTTTAATTGTTAGTATTTTCATAACACGAGTCCGACTAGACCCACTATCGCGTATTTTAATTGCCGTATTGAACGGAAATGAATTAATTCAATGAAGTACTTCGTTGACTATTTACGATCGTTTAATATCTTAATATTCGCCAATTGCGTTGGTTTACTATGGATACATATATAAAAATTATAAATATAATTATGGAATATATGTAGCAGTTCAAACGGACTGTTACAATATTTTATTTATATGTGTATTGGATGTATAAGTTCATCTCAGTTGGTATACTTAATAACAGTTTAGTATTTGGTACTCGTATTACTCAAATACATTCACCTCTGCACACGGTATGTTTGTCTATCTTTTGCTTCCTATAGAAGACAACTCCTTTGCTCAAAGGTTAACTAGAAGAGATCCTTTACAGGCATATGTTCGCCTTTGTACCTGTCAAAATTTTTATATAAATGTGTATTTTTACCTGTGTTTTGTGTACAATAAAGAATTTACATGTATTTGGTTGGAATTCTAAAATCACTTCCGTGATTCCAGTGCTATATGTACAGTGCAGTGCGGGATCTACGACAGACAATCTGTGGCGTAACCACAAGCCGATTAGGTTAGTAAGATGAGCTCTCGATTATCCCAGACGTATGCGGCCCATTACAAGGCGGCGAGTGGGTCAGCCTGCTTCTCGGTAACCAGAACCGCTATTACGTTAGGGTTAGGGCGCTTCTACTGACCTGCGATCCAATGGGCTTTAAAACTTTTAATCTGAACATCCGTGTGGTGACGGCAGTAAGAATACATTTGTCACCACCCCAACTCTTCTTGCGGGTGTCGTAAGAGTCGACTAAGGGATTGAAGTGTCACTGACCATTATTTGACTAAAGATTGATGATGGGCAACAGCGTCATCAATGTCATCATGAAGGACACATTACTGCGATCGCCAATCCGCTATCCCAGCGTGACGACTATGGGCATTTACCTCCTAATGCGTCTATACGCATAGTTAATAGGAGAGGCCTACGTCCAGCTGGGGAGTATCATAGGCTGATGATGAATCTGAACATCAGAATAATCTGACTGAGACGTCCTACGCGACAGCATTCCCGTCCTCACCATTTAAAAGTTTGGCAGTCCTCAACCGTCCGTTTTTCTAGAATGTTCCTGCCTCGTGCGGCTATACTCTGGAATGATTTGTCGCCTGTGATGTTTCCAGAACATTCAAATCTTCAAGGAAAGAGTGTATTCCCGTCTTAAAGGTCGGTACGCACTTGTAATACCACGGGTGTTGCGGGTGTCCATGGGCAACGGTGATCGTTTACCATCAGGCAATACGTCTGCTGGCCAGCCTCTTATTCCATAAAAAAAACGTCACGTCACGTCACGTCATCAGCCTGTTTCAGACCACTCCTGGACGTAGGCTTCTCCTATTAACTATGCCTATAGACGCATTGGAGGTAAATGCCTTGGTAATCGCTACGCTGGGCTAGGGGATAGCGATCGCAGAAGTGTGTTCACTATGATGACGCTGCTGCTCATCATCAATCTTCTATCAAATAATGGTCAGTGACACTTCAATCCCTTAGGCGACTCTTACGACACCGGCGGGAATAGTTGGGAATTTGGGATGGTGACAAATGTTGGCGTGAGCAAGCCGAATTTCGAAGTAAGGGCATGGAACAGCTACTGCTAATAACCTGCTGGAACCTAATGAAGTACATACGCACGTGGCCAGGGGGGCTACCCCTTTGTTGAACGCGCATCAGTTCAGGTTCCGCCTGTCAGTTTTTGACAGTTATTCTGTGGAATTGACATATCGCGGTGCAGATTAGGTCCTAAACGGAACCGCTTTAGTAGATAGTAGTGGCCCCCCAGCGGGTTTGTTTAGACGAGACAGACGAGGGCTTCGTGCGGAGGAGCATGACGTAGGAAATTGGTTATTTGACAGACTAGTTAATATGATAGAATGTGTTTGATATAACAGCTGTGCTTGACGGAACCACGAGAGCCGGCCCGTTAGTGTGAGCCATCCCTTAGTGAGGCCCTAGTGATTGATGGAAATGATTGCTTGTAGCCGTTACCGAGATTTTCCAGCGCTGTACACGTGGCCAGGGTTGTTTACCTGACGAGGATGGTCGAACAATGTCGGATATTTATTATAGCACATTTAGTAATATGCTACACCTAAATCGAGCTACAAATAAAGACGCGCTATTATTTAGGTATACATTATATTAATTGAAAGTAGGTATTTTATTTTTAAAAAGTAACTCTCAAAATTGTTAGAATATGCTCGGAAATATTCATGATAATTTAATACCCATTCGAATGTATCTATGAGAACTGAAATAGTTATTTGTTATACAAGGGTGCAAAGTTGTATTTTACCCGCGAGTATGAAATTGAAACACGAGCAAGCGAAAGGATCCTATAGTTGAACCACGAGCGAAGCGAGTGGTTCTAAAATAGAATCCTGAGCAGCGAGTGTTTTAACATACGAGAAGTAAAATACTTTTGCACCCGTGTGTAACACAAAACTTTTCCCCTCACTATAGCGAGGAAACTCAAAAAAGGTAATTATTTGTTCACATTACAATCATCATCGGGTTAGTGATAATAATTTTCCAAATGGATCATGTATTTAATGCAAGATTTTGTCGCAGTAAACTTACCACGAAAAAGTAAACGCAGCACGATTTTAACACATTCCTGTAGTTGCACACCAACGCCAATGCATTATTAAATCATTCTCATTCATTATTTTTACAAAATTATAACAGAACACCCTGAAAGTTGTTTAGTTTACTATTTGTATGCGTGTTCGAGTTGGTAAATAAAGATTATAATCTATAATATTCTTTGACAATGTTGACGTTGACATTTTCTGCGTTTTGTGATTGCATCTAGTCATCTTATCATCATTCACTAAAACAATTGTTACTTATGGAATTTTAGGATTTATATGTTAAAATCATCATATTATATAAAGGTTTGTATTTTACACTAAATTCTCAAACAAATTATTTAATTATCATTAATATGGAACAATTTCCATGAGCATTTTACGTTTTGTTATTCCAAAACCAAGATCTTTACTTTGCCACACAAGTGAATAATATGCGTTTTTACACGTTCGTATTAAAGGATAAACGAGCACTTTACGAGCTAGTGAGGGGAAAAATGTTTTATTTTTCTCTACGGAAGTTTTGAAACTTCTTCTCGGTACTTTAGTTTGGGTCGATTGTAAAAAAAGTACATACATACCTGGTTCTAGTACAATCCAAACAAAAATCACGATAGTGTCAATAGGGTTACCAAAGATAGTCTTACAAACTGTATGGTATATATATACTCTGTTCAACAACATTTGGTAGTAGAAAAAGTTTTGAAGATCGCTCACAGATAATTTTAAATCGTTGACCTTTTTCACTCTCAAAAGTTGTTACCCAAATTATTACTTCTATTTTAAAATTTGGTTTTCATTAAAAGCCTTTAATGTATGTACAATTTTTTGCAATGTTGATTGCTTTACATAGCTCGTAAAATAGTATAAAATCGGGGGTATAATGGAACTTCGCGAAGCTTTCATATAGCCACGCAACTAACATAATTCTTAAGTTAAGTCATTAGAATCTACTATTAGACTCCATTCGTATATCGATATTGAAACGACTATTACATATCTAATTTCACATGCAAAATCACATATTAAGTCGACGAATTACCCCGTGCGCCCACAAGACCAAAATGTCGTATTTTGTATTTAAGTTACTGAAAAACTTCGCCTTTCTATCCCGTCGTGGAAAGTATAACGGGCATCACGTAGAGTATTGGAAGCTGATTACTTTCCTCTCATTTTGCTTAATTAACTTGATTTACGAACGTTTTGCTCAGCTTTTATAAATTTAGATCACGTGTTTAAGGTTGGTGTTTAAGCAGGAGAAAGACATACGGTTGTCTCAGAATATAAATACATTGTAACTTTTATAGCAATTTTGGTGCAACGTGGTAAAAGTACAATTAGACCAAATGAGCATTTGCTCATTCTATCCCCCACTCTACGAAATTCGTTCGTTAAGGGTGCGTTGAAACCAAAAGAGCATTCGCTGTTCTAGCCTAGCGCCCGTTCTACGAAATCAACCAATCACGTTTTGTGTACCGATCGAATTTCGTAGAGTGGGAGGTTAGAACAGCGAATGCTCTTTTAGTTTGAACGCACCTGTGAGTGGGGGATAGAATGAGCGAATGCTCGTTTGGTCTAAATGCACATTAAAAATAATGGGGGGATTTCTATGAATATTTAGGGAAATTATCAAGTTTAAGATGCGTTCAAACTAAAAGAGCATTCGCTGTTCTAACCTCCCACTCTACGAAATTCGATCGGTACACAAAACGTGATTGGTTGATTTCGTAGAACGGGCCCTAGAACAGCGAATGCTCTTTTGGTTTAAACGCACCCGAAATCAACGAATTTCGACGAATCACGTTTTGTGTAAAGATGCGTTCAAACTAAAAGAGCATTCGCTGTTCTAACCTCCCACTCTACGAAATTCGATCGGTACACAAAACGTGATTGGTTGATTTCGTAGAACGGGCGCTAGAACAGCGAATGCTCTTTTGGTTTAAACGCACCCTTAACGCAACAACGCTGCACCGAGTAGGTATGCTCTAAAATGTACGAATTAATGTCTGCTTACGATGCTTAGCCAAATTGCCAATCGCTAGCGCTTAATCGTCAATCGTAAACGAAAGGCATCTAACTGTCTTTGTCGCTCTAATATGAAAGAGTGACAGAGAGGGAATACTATGATATGCTACTAAGCGCTAGCGCTTGGCAACTTGGCTAAGCACCCAGTGCTCATTCATAAATTAGAAACACAAACTTCAGATGTAAGTTACATATTTGTATTTAAATTTATTTTTCCCCTCACTAGCTCGTAAAGTGCTCGTTTATCCTTTAATACGAACGTGTAAAAACGCATATTATTCACTTGTGTGGCAAAGTAATGAAATGACCTTGGTTTTGGAATAACAAAACGTAAAATGCTCATGGAAATTGTTCCATATTAATGATAATTAAATAATTTGTTTGAGAATTTAGTGTAAAATACAAACCTTTATATAATATGATGATTTTAACATATAAATCCTAAAATTCCATAAGTAACAATTGTTTTAGTGAATAATGATAAGATGACTAGATGCAATCACAAAACGCAGAAAATGTCAACGTCAACATTGTCAAAGAATATTATAGGTTATAATCTTTATTTACCGACTCGAACACGCATAAAAATAGTAAACTAAACAACTTTCAGGGTGTTCTCTTATAATATTGTAAAAATAATGAATGTGAATGATTTAATAATGCATTGGTGTTGGTGTGCAACTACAGGAATGTGTTAAAATCGTGCTGCGTTTACTTTTTCGTGATAAGTTTACTGCGACAAAATCTTGCATTAAATACATGATGCATTTGGAAAATTATTATCACTAACCCGATGATGATTGTAATGTGAACAAATAATTACCTTTTTTGAGTTTCCTCGCTATAGTGAGGGGAAAAGTTTTGTGTTACACACGGGTGCAAATGTATTTTACTTCTCGTATGTTAAAACACTCGCTGCGCTCAGGATTCTATTTTAGAACCACTCGCTTCGCTCGTGGTTCAACTATAGAATCCTTTCGCTTACTCGTGTTTCAATTTCATACTCGCGGGTAAAATACAACTTTCCACCCTTGTATAACAAATAACTATTTCATTCTCTTTGGTATTGTCCAATTCAGAAATGGATGTCGGATAGGATTTTACTGATGCTTTTCCGTTATTTTATTCCCTCGTTGAATTTGTATTCTTCAAGACACAAACCATCTTCTGACACATCGGAGACCAAGCTTGGCGGTCTCACCTGTCAGTCGGATCGTTTGTTTCGTATTTCGTAAATATTGAGCATTTGTCTTTGTCACTCCAAACGGCGGCGTCATCAATGTGACAGAGACAAATGGTCGAAATTTATGATTTTCGAGCTTAGGCCTTCTGAGTACCTACACCACATTATAATAAATAGGTACACGGTCGACAAGCCTCGCGGGCCAGACTGGTCCAAATTACTTCCTGATGATTCTACATCCAATATCAAATAATGTGAAAATATGTTAAGCATTTTAATGTTTCAAGCGTGTGGGTTAGAGTAGAACTGAGGCTCTACCGCAAACCACGAACAAAGTGTTGCCTCTCTCTCGCACTCGTGAATTCGTACGTAAGTATAACAGGGAGACATGTATATTGATTTAAACTTTCACGATTATCACTCATATTTTAAAGACAAACGGGTCTTAATCGCGTAAACTTACGATTAATTATATCCTGACGTTTTGGGCATGACATTAGGATATAATTACTTAAACGTAAGTTTACGCGATTAAAACCCGTTTGTCTTTAAAATATGAGGGAGACAATACTTCGTTCGTAGTTCGCGGTAGCTCTGAGGGGGTCAATATATTTTCCTTAGCACTATTTACAGCAGCCGTACCATGAGTTGTCACGTATCGGTTACGGTTTGGTTTTACCAGATACGTAAAGCAGGCCATCGCGTTCGTTTCAGTAAATAAGTACTAGCGCGATATAACGCTTTACGTATCGAGTAAAACCTAAAGTAACCGATATTTGAAAACTCATGGTACGGCTACTGTAGGTACTTACTGCTGCTGGATTTTAGCATTATAAATACCTCCACACTTTCTCTTACGTATTTAATTATTTAGACCGTAAATTCATGTCATAGGTCATTATAGCTAACATCCCTTTAGTGCTGTTTTATATTCTTGATAATCTTGTTCGCAAGAGTTGTCCATTTAAATACCACTAGGTACCTGACTTCGCTGGACTCGCTGGTCAATAAACGAATGCTAATTCTAATATAACTGTATTCTAATATAAATGTATGGTCTCATCGGAAGATCATCGCTGGCTTACACCAGCAACATGCTGAGATGAGACCATTTCGTGGCATTCTTTATATATTATTGTCATATCTATTTTGTATTTTGTCCTTATAATGTGTGTCACGAATAAATTATTTTCTATTTCTATTTCTGTAGCCGGACCCGGTGTTTCTATGCGATTTTTTGATGCGTTTTTATTGTTCATTAATCATTACCATCACCACTTTATTTTCCGTTTTATTAAAGCAAACGAGACTATTATGCCAGAATAGCAGACAAACATGCGTCTGCAATAACCGAAAATGACTCCACTATTTATTTATACGCAGTTTCTTC
>JALPQI010016257.1:0-32858 GCA_025490895.1 Thaumatotibia leucotreta
CAAGTAATTTCTCACTACACCTGTACAACTCAGTTGACGTTAGTTGAAAACTTATGTAGAACCTTTGTAGAAATATGGTAGGTAACCTTTGACAATCTACCCATAATCCTATAATCTGTCAGTAGCCATAAAAATGTATAATAGAAACTTGATAGTTTCTGACTGAAATTCTAACTTTGAAAAAATGCCTGTCAGTGACAGCCGTTATAAGGAAAGTGAACGAAATTACCATCAGGGCTCTGAAGTTAGATTGACGTCTCCAGGTCTAAAGCGGATGTTATAACGTAACTATAGTAACGTCAGCTTTCGGAAAAATAGCGAACAATCATTGGTTAAACATTTTTGTTATTACGCAACCATGGTAATGTCACCTTCTGAAGAATACACGAGCGGTCATTGGCTAACCGTAGCAACGACCGCCCCATTGGTCAGCAGAGTTCGGCCGAAGTCGTGATACCAGCCTCATAAGAGTGCGGAACCCGATTTGTATTATTCGACCAAGTTGCGAACAGTGGCAAGTGGCTCAACAATCCCGTGTGGTGACTGTACAGCGTGTGGCATCGTCGAATAAGTCTCTTAAAAATATCGTTGAATAATCAATATTTTCGGAGTAATCGCCGCAGAATTTTAAAAAAATGTGGCCCCTTTCTAACTTTTAGTTCGTGGGTCCGAAAAACATGAATACTTATAGCTTATAGGATACTTTAAATGAAAATTATTATGAACATAATCGCCCATAACTATGAAACCCTACACTGAGCAAGAGCATGTCCCGACATGCTCTGGGTCCGTTTTCTATGTAAGTATAAAACTATAATAGATCATTAAAATGTATACAAGTAAAATAGTTAAACAATTCTGTAGTTTAGTTTAAATACATAAGGAATACTAAGTACAATGTCAAAGTATTCTTTATTCAACTAGGCCCAGCAATGAGCACTTTTGAATAGTTAAACTAAATAGCAAATGAGAGAAAAAACTACTTCCGGTTCTAACCCTACACCACTAACCCGAGAAGAATCCGGCATGAAACTCATCGAGACTTATTTTTTGAATAGTAATACATCTTACAGCTAACATGCATTAAATAAAAACAAAACATAAACTTGATTTAAAATAGATGCACATAGCACAATAACAAGAGATGAAGTCTCTAATATATAGTCAGTCAGTACCTAGTGAATAGCCGAGGAATCCATTTCAGAAGTTGTTGGAGAAACTGGAGATAATTTAACAATGCGATTGCCATTTAGAGCAACATTGCATTTATCTGAAGTAACTTGATGATGATAATTACCAACTATTCCTGTGATAAAGTTGTCATACTTGTCGATCATGAATATGCCCGAGGGATAGTAAGATGTACCAATATTGATCCAACTGTTATTTGCCGTGTCGTACTGATATATATCTTTATTCCTCATCTCTTTTACGTAAAATATCCCATTTTTATCTAAAGCTATATGACCGTATTTGCCAAAATTTGAAGTCGGTGAAGATATTCTAGAAGCTTCATCCTGATTAGCTTTTATTTTGAATATTGTGTTTTTTTTGTGGCTTCGTATATATATGTCGCCGTGTTTATCTACAACAAAATCTGTAATAGAAGTATTCTTCAATGCCTCGAGTTGTTGGTACGAGGTGCCATTTATGACGTACAACAGTCCAGTTTCAACAGTGTCTGTGACGTACACTAATCCATTATTCGCTCGCAAAAGGAAACAAAGCGTTGATAATTGGTCACTTCCATTGACCGTAATTGACGTCGTTTCGTTAGTCTTAGGCGAGAATTTGTATATTTTACATCCTGCAGTAGAATAATACAGGTCATCTGTACTTTGATCTACAGCTAATCCAAATATCACATTACTGTGGTCGTGCTTTTTTCGTATGGCTGTGGTGATTTACTTATTATACAAATTCATTCTCTGTATGGTATAATCATTACTGTCAATGAAATATAATGTATTGGTGTTGAGATTTACATCGGATTTGTGTCCATTGAGGTGGAGATCGGCGTTTATTTGAGTAGATTTGTAGCAGCGGCCTCGGAGGCAGCTGGTGCAGTCATCATCGTCAGCTCCCGATGACGATGATGATGTCCCAGACAACGTCACCAAAGCGCAACAGATGCTCAGTAATGCCACTTTCCACTGATCCGTCATCATCGTGCGATGCTCTTCCGTATTTACATACAGTTTGATAACTAGTATATCTACAACACTGAACTGTTAATTTTTTTTATATTGTATGTAAGTGTTTTAGCCGAAAAAGGTGTATTCGGCTTCAATGTCGGAGACTAACTGCCTAATTTTGTACCAGTACAACATATACTCGATTATTAACAGTAACAGTTTCACCTACTTAATCAGCCAGAGGGTCAAATGTTATTAAATGCAAAACAAGATTATGACATCATCGTCAAACACGTTTCTTGTAAAAAAATAACCAAGCTACCTATTTAAAACCCTTGTATAAAGAGTTTCGTTATGCAATATGCATGTCTGTCAGCTTTTGCTTTCCTAACAAGACACTAAGCTGCAATTTTTATGGAAATTTAGGAACTACTTCAGCTGTAGGTGAGTTTTAACCGTGTACAGTTACAGTGATGATATGGTGTCAATTAGGAGTAGAATATGGCACTATAGTTAATCAAAAATGGGGCAGGATCGATTGGCATCGAAAAACAGTTTGTCAAACATGAGCATTTCTTCGCACCCTGTATGTTTTTTCCAAAATCTGTAAAGGAAGAGAGAGAGAGGGAAGGTCTTTTCAGCTGCCGTCAATGACCCAAATATAAAAAAAAACCGGCCAAGGGTATGTCGGGCCATGGTCAGTGTAGGGTTCCGTAGTTATTCAAAAACGGGTGGGCCGATTATGTTCGAAATAGTTTTATTTTAAAGTATTCTATAAGCCCACTATTCCTAAAAAAAAAATATATTTTTTGGACCCACGCACAGAGGTCACGGTAGTAGCCAAAATTCGAATAAATTGATGATCTACTTTGACTGCTTTTTTTAGCAAGGAGAGTAGTTTATACTGCGTAGTTTTAGAAAACATAAAATATTTGGCATGTGTGGGAATAAACATCTTTGGTATAAGCTTTCAAAGTTAATATACTGCATGACGCTCCAACGCGTTATCTAAAAGTGCAATATTTACTCGTCGTTTAAAAATTGATTATGTACATGACTGTTTTAGTGAAAGCTATAATTATTTAAATGGAGGTACACAAGGGTATTGTCTATCGTTTTTGATAACATTTTATTATTTTCCCTGTCGCTTTTTTATTATAATATTTATTTTACGCGAGCCATCAAAACAATCAACGACGATTTCGATTTGAAAAATATTTCGAAGCTTTTAGTTTAGAAACCCTTCGAGTCCCTTAATGATTCATATGTCGTTTTGTAGCCTAGAAAGTGCTTTATCGTGAGCAAGTGATAATTCTACCGAAGATTGCCGAAGGTCTTGGCGGTAGCCTTTCTACGAAAATGAAATTTAAGGACAAATAAGCGTACTTAATGATTTTTAAGAGCGAGGAGGGGGGAAATCAATTGCTCGTTCTCACGTAACTTGTTTTTAGGGTTCCGTGGTAAACTAGGAACCCTTATGGTTTCGCCATGTTCGTCTCTCCGTCTTCCGCACCATAGCTCAATGGCCGTTAGTACTATAGTGTGGGGTATCATTGAATAGGTCTTTCAGAAGAATAAGGGTCCCAAAAGAAAGTTTTTTTACCCACAAAATTTCAAGAATAACAAGTAACACTGATTTGCTCATTAGATTTTTGCTGACATCCGATCTATACATAACTGGTTTACGAAATTTACCTCACATAAAGTAGGAATCTTTATTTAAAGCTTGTATTTCGCTTATTACAGATCAAATACAATCTTAATATAACATTACGTACTGTTTTTTAGACTTTTATTGCGACTTTTGAATTTTAAGCACTGTTCTTTGAACGCCTGACCACTGTGCCACGGATCAAAAGTTAGAGAAGCGGCGGGGGGTTACATATTTTTTTTTTCTTCTGGAGCGATTATGTACAAAAATATGGGCTTTAGAAAACTTTCTTTCAAGACCCTTATTCTTTTTAAGAGACCTATTAAATGATACCCCACGGGGGGAGGTACCCGAAAAAAAATTGATTTCCTACTTTTTATTGTACCACTTTGTTGGCATGATTAATATGTACCTATACCAGTACCAAATTGCATATTTCTAGTATTAACGGCCACTGAGCTATGCCGCGGACATGGCAAAACTATAAGGGTTCCGTTTTTGCCATTTTGGCTACGGAACCCTAAAAAGGTAAAAAGATGGGGAAAATTTTATCTGACGAATATATTTATCCGGTGATCGTGAAACAGACCGATAATATAGTTGATATTAGAGTTGTGCAACAAGTAATCCGATTACTCCTCCGATTACTTTTGTACAATAGTACATTATGATACAAGTGTGCTAAGTTGATCATTACACTCGAGGCGGTATTGTGTGTAGTACTTAGGTAATATCCCAAATTTACGTTCAACCTTTTTATTTTATTCTTGTTCATTACTTGAAGTTCGCAATTGTAATTTACAGAAGTACTTAATCAGATTACTTTTTGCCCAACTCTGTTTCTATAATTTATATCTAACGTAGGTATATATGTAACTAATTGTTTAAGAATGAGACTGCTAACGATAAATCATAATTAACGATAAAACAAAAATGGGAATATTACTGAAGCTCGGAGGCGAATTCGCGACTCCAAAACAGTTCACTTAATTGTCTACCACTTCGCCAACTAAGCATGTAGTTTTTGTCAAAGTCAAACTATTCTTTATTCAAGTAAGCTTATTATATAAGCATTTTCGAATCGTCTGACATTATCAAGAGAGAGATTAAAAAATGTACTACTTCGGTATTGTCTTCTCACAATTTTGATATGTATTTGTAGCTTTTGAGTTACCTACTTTCATTATACGTAGACAAAAACTAAATTGACCGACGTTACGAGTAATAATGCCAATAGTATTTTTCCTCTTCTCAAACAAAAATAACGAATGTGTCGCGTGTAAAAGGGCCATCACAGATTTTTGTTGAATTCCTATTTTGATAACCTACTTTCCTTTGTTTTCTAGTCTCAAAAAACTCTGCAACAACTGAAGGGCCCACGGAAAAAACATGTCCAGTGCTTAAAAAAGTCAGGGCAAATTCAAACCTTATTCTGTTATAAGTAAGGTGGTTTTTCCTTCTGTAATTTGAATTGACTAGACATGTTCTTTCGATTGACCCTTCAACTGTTAGGTATACTGAGGTATATAAAATGTGACACGAAATGGAAGCGAATTTTATTTAAATCAGTTATTTTCAAATGCCTTAATTATTACAATCCCATAAGTACCTATTAGAGAATAAAAATGAAGTATTTTATGTAATCTTTCACTTCAGTCAGACTATGATTAGTTAGGAAGTTACTGAATTGTTCGTGTATCTGGTGAAAACATTGATCAAGATCTTATTTAATTTAAATGTTGGTAGTTGCTTATTTAATTATTTTTTTCGCGCCTTTTTAGTGACAAGTGTTAAATTGTCAAATGTTTGGTAGAAGTATGTGAAGTCCACAAGTGAATTAAGGATTGTAGTTTTATTAATAATCTATGTAGTTAGGACACATAAATCGGCACTAAGGCTAAATTGATATATTACGTCGCAATGTTATTAAGAAATTTGAAATGAATATGATGAGGTTTTCAAAAGGTATGATGATGTATTGGTGATGGTCCTAAGAAATATTATTAAAAATCGCCTTTATCGACAACTATAAGTACCTTTTTTTGAAAACTTCATAATTTTGTTTTTAAAACATTGTAATTGCATTGGCTGTTTTAGTTGTACGTATGTTTAGCAAATTATCGAAATTAATATTAATGATCAGTGATTGTAGATAGCAAGCTGTAGGTATACTATGTACATTATATCAGAATGAAAGTATAAAATTAAGTTGGCAGCTAGTTATTGCCAAGATTGTGGTCTTGAGGTAAAATTTACCTTCGTTGTGGTATTGCAAAGTTATTACAACAATTGACATTAAATTTAAGTTTTTGCTTGTAAACGGCAGTATAATGTACTACTCGTTTTTAGTTCGTTTTAACGTTTTTTTATGTCATTATAAGATAATATGAAGAGTTCACGGAAAAAACATGTCCAGTTCTTAAAAAAATCAGGACAAATTCACACCTTATTCTGTTAAGCGTAAGGTGGTTTTTCCTTCTGTAATTTGAATTGACTAGACATGTTCTTTCCGTGGAGCTCACGAGCACCCTGTATTTCGTTACACTAGAAACGTTTTGAACTAAATACGTGTTCGAAATTTCATGATGACGTAAGGGCCTTATCACACTTGCGATTTGAAAGCGAAGCGTACGCGCGTCGTGTTCGTCGCGTGTCCGTAACCGATTCGCCGCGAGTGCGTCGCGATATTGCCGCGATCGCGTAACGATACGCTGCGTAGCCGTCAGTAAACCGCTGAGAGTAATCTGAGTCTTGGACAGTCACTTATGAGATTTATTATTACATAATAGATTCCAACTCTTGACGCGTCAAATTCGCTGCGCAGTCGCGGCATATTCGGCGCCATCGCGGCGAATTGGTTACGCGTCGTACACGCCGCGCGTACGCTTCGCTTGTAAATCGCAAGTGTGATAAGGCCCCTGACGGACGAATGCTCAATTTACCCAAAAAAGTGCCTACTTGTAAACATTACGTTGCTGATTGATAAGTATCACAAGTCCTGTCTTTTTTTATTTTAATTGGAGTGTGTTTCTGTTTATGTTCTCTTCTAAATTATTATTTGTAATAAAATATTTATAGTAAATGAAACTCTTTTCATTTCATGCCTTCTTGTTTTTCAAAGGATAAGCCGTCTCGCGAGAAAATTAAAGCACGAGTCGTGTGGTGTTTTATAATAAAATTTTGCTTCGTACAGTCGAGGAATTTAATTTATGTAGTACCTGTCATATTATAGCTACTATGACAAGGTACGAAATGGGTAGGAAATTAAATTCCTCGACCGTACCTATGGATAAATTAGACTGTTATATTGTGTTATATTATATTATAACTCAGCACACAGATTTAGAAGAATAAAGAGAATGCTCAAGGCCACCATTTACTAGCGATTTACTAAAACTCATTTGGATATTTGTATTTTTTTAGAACGAATGTATTTCTTGAGTAAAGAGGTGAACATTTTTGTGTTTTTGTCACAAACTAACAAATTCTAAAAATGTAGGCGTGAAGCGTTATAGTCTGCCCGTAGAACATTTGAATTTGCCGCATTTCTTTCATCATCATCATATCAGCCGAAAGACGTCCACTGCTGAACATAGGCCTCCCCCAAAGATTGCCACAATGACCGGTCCTGCGCCACCCGCATCCAACGGACTCCCGCGACCTTCACCGCGACTTCACATTTCTTTACTGACAGGGATTTTTAGAAGGAGTATAGCTAGATTACAAAGTTGTTTTGCGTCTCATGCCTAGAATCCTCGATATGCTCAGGATTCTATTTTAGGACTTATTCGCTTATGGTTGTAACTTAAAATCGTTCGTTTACTCAACTCAAGTTTCAATATTAGCACGTGCACAAACAACGACTTTTCAGCATTGCATAACTCCTCAACTGTGGAGACGACCTGAAAGGATATCTGTGGCCAATGTAATTTGAAATTTCAATTTTATTTTCAGGGCATATTTAACAGAGGTATATTTTTGACAGACCACATATGAGGGGCATTGTTTGTGTTGGCCTTGGCCTATAATATAACCCAGAACTTCGAAGGAATTTTCTCTATCGCTCCACGAAGGACAGACAAAAATCCTCGAAATTTGCGGATTTCCTAGTTCGCGGGTCGCAGCGGCCAACTAGCGACCAAGTAATATAATAATCAATAATAATACAATACAGATTTAAGCGTAGTTTAATAAAGGATCTTTTATTTATACAGTAGCGCCCCGTTTTTATCTGCGACTTGAACATTAATTTTCTTTGTCTACGCTGTCATTTTCGACAGTACCAAACCAGTAACAAAGTGAAGCAGTGTTGCCAGATGCTGCGCATTCCGCATTTTCTTAACATTTTCCTCTATGGAGCCGCAACCCGCTGTATTGGAGCGAAATTATGGAATTTTGACACTGAATATTTATAATGATGCAGAGAGTTTAAAGGGCCGTGACTAAACGTGAAGGATTTCATAATAGTATTTACAGGTTTTTAATTCGGGCATCCAGTTCCGGGTGAGAGCAGACCGATTCCGCTAACGTGGCACGTGACCCTACCAGCAGGTTAATAATAGAATAAGAAAAACTTTATCCTTATCATATATATGTCAGCGCCGAATGCAATAGATTTAAGTTATTTTTATAATTTTTAAATAGGTATACACTTAGATATTTGTCTACGTTGATAATTTATTAATTAATTTTAACAAAGTTTGTGCTTTACTCTTTATGTTGTAAAAACTTATGTAGATTATTATACGTCTATGTTTAAGCGGAATAGCTAGGGTATCAAGACAAATCACATACCTAGGTTTAATGATACTTGTAAGAAAAAGTGTCATTGTTAGTCATGAATGTAGAATTAATATGGATTTGACAACGTTATAATAATAGCAAGAACGAAAGGGATGGTCTTATGAAACTTTTTACTAGTGGAAGTGAAAAGGAACGATAATCGTCCGTCCTTATCACTGTGTCACTATTTTTTGTGTGTGTGTGCATTAAATGCTAAATGTAAGTGCCAGAAAAATGCGTTGAATACGTCACTAAGTGCCACACACACAAGTATCTTCTTAGTAGTGACTATGTCTATCCCTCTTAGTGGCACACTATGTGCGGCCCCTCGTTGTTAGTAGATTTACCTAAATAAATAAAAACACGACAAGACAATTAGTAGGACTTAAAAACATTATCGTTGGAACCTTCTTCGTAAACCGAACTAACTTGTTTATAAAATAGAAAAGAAGAAGTTAAATAAGACGCTTTCTATTCATATATTGTCTTCAAGCGTGTCACGTGTCCTAAAAACCACCGGTGGATGGGCAGCAGCATCCCTGTAATGCGGTGTACTAAACTGCGATCGCCAACCCGCCTGCCAAGCGTGGCGATTTACCCCCTATGACAAGCACACACAAAAAATGGCCCCGAGGTTCCGGCGACTCCCGGTGCTCTGGCTTTGGTAGCGGTCAGGGCACTAGCGGAGTCAGGGGTGCGAAGAATCTCCGGCGAAGATCCGGCTACCACCACCGACAACCTTTGGCCCTGGCAACACTTAACACGCGCACACTGCGGACAGACGAGAGATTGGCTGAGCTCGAGGAAGACCTGAGCGGGTTACGATGGGACGTTATTGGGCTATCGGAAGTCCGAAGAGAGGGTGAGGACACGATAACCCTCAAGTCCGGTAACCTGCTCTATTTCCGAGAGGGCGACCAACAGTCCCAGGGAGGTGTCGGGTTCCTCGTCCACAAGTCCCTCGTGAGCAACGTGGTGAAGATCGAGAGTGTGTCGATTAGGGTGGCGTACCTTATACTCAGAGTATCCAAGCGGTACTCGTTGAAGGTCATACAGGTCTACGCTCCGACTTCTTCACACTCCGACGAAGAGGTAGAAGCTGTGTATGAGGACATATCAAAAGCCATGCACAGTCCTGAAACCTACTTCACCATCGTTATGGGGGACCTTAACGCGAAATTGGGCAAGCGAAACGATGATGAGCTGAGAGTGGGGCAATTTGGGGTTGGGTCTCGTAATCACCGGGGCCACTTACTGGCCAGTTTTATGGAGAAGGAGGGACTCTACATGATGAACTCCTTCTTCAAGAAGCGAGAACACAGGAAGTGGACCTGGATGAGCCCAGATGGTGCAACCAAAAACGAGATTGACTTTATCATGTCGACTAAGAAGCATATATTTAATGATGTCTCTGTGATCAACGCGGTTAAAACCGGAAGCGATCACCGCCTTGTAAGGGGCATATTAAATATAAGCGTCAAGCTAGAGCGATCTCGATTGATAAAGTCTACGCTCCGACCAGCACCGATCCAACTCCAAAACCCCGAGAGCTTCCAGCTCGAACTGCAAAATCGTTTCGATTGCCTACCCAGCGACGTGGATGTGGATGAGTATAACGACGGGTTTGTGGCAGCTGTCTATTCCACTGGGTCAAAGTTCTGTAAGACCCAGCGGAAGAAAGGCAATAAGAGGCTCTCTGATCCAACTCTAGAGCTCATGAAGGAAAGGAGTGAAATGGTTCTACAATCCCCAGAAGATGCCGCATCATATCGCCGGCTCAATAGACAAATCTCCAAGTCGATCACCCGCGACATACGCCAATTTAATACCAACCGTATTAAAGAGGCTATTGACCGGAACAAAGGCTCTAAAGTTTTTGCGAGAGATTTGTCTATTGGTCAGAGCTGGCTTGCGAAGCTGAAGACTGGGGACGGTAGGATCGTTTCATCCAAACCTGAGCTTCTGAGTGAGATAGAGAGCTTTTACGGACAGCTGTACACATCAACACGAAGACCCATCTCCAATTTAGCTAACGACCCACGAGCTAAATTGACTCGACACCATACCGAAGATATACCGGACGTCAGCCTGTACGAGATTAGGATGGCTCTCAAACAACTCAAAAACAATAAGGCACCAGGCGATGACGGAATAACAGCCGAACTCCTGAAGGCGGGTGGGAAACCAGTCCTTAGGGCCCTTCAAAAGCTGTTTAATTCCGCCATCTTTAGAGGCAAAACGCCAAAGGCATGGAACAGAGGTGTGGTGGTGTTGTTCTTCAAAAAGGGTGACAACACCCTGTTAAAGAATTACAGACCCATCACGCTTCTGAGCCATGTCTATAAGTTGTTTTCGAGAGTCATCACAAACCGTCTCACACGCAGGCTCGACGCCTTCCAGCCTCCTGAACAAGCCGGATTCAGAAAAGGCTTCAGCACCGTAGACCACATACACACGCTCCGTCAAGTTATACAAAAGACCGAAGAGTATAACTTGCCCCTCTGCTTAGCGTTTGTGGACTACGAAAAGGCCTTTGATTCGATCGAGACGTGGGCTGTACTACAGTGTCTCCAGCGGTGCCAAGTAGACTACCGGTACATCGAAGTTTTGAAGTGCCTGTACGAAAACGCCAATATGTCAGTTCGCCTCCAGGACCGGAGCTCGAAACCGATTCCATTGCAGCGAGGAGTAAGACAAGGAGATGTTATCTCACCTAAATTGTTCACCGCTGCACTGGAAGATGTTTTCAAGGTTCTGGACTGGAGGGGATTTGGCATTAACATCAATGGCGAGTACATCACTCACCTTCGGTTTGCCGACGATATAGTGGTCATGGCTGAGACCATGGAGGACTTAAGTACTATGCTCGATGATCTCAGTAGAGTCTCTGAAGATGTTGGTCTTAAGATGAACATGGACAAAACGAAGATCATGTCGAACGTCCATGTGATACCAACTCCAGTGAAAGTTAGAAACTCTACACTCGAAGTTGTTGACGAATATGTATACCTGGGACAAACAGTCCAGCTGGGTAAGTCCAACTTCGAGAAGGAGATCAATCGTCGAATCAGACTGGGTTGGGCGGCGTTCAGGAGACTACGCAATATCTTCTCGTCCAATATACCGCAGTGTAGTCGAAAGTCTTCGACCAGTGTGTGTTGCCAGTGATTACTTACGGATCTGAAACGTGGTCGTTCACTATGGGACTCATTAGGAGGCTCAGAGTCACTCAACGAGCGATGGAGAGGGCAATGCTCGGGGTTTCTCTGCGAGATCACATCAGGAATGACGAGATCCGCAGAAGAACGAAAGTGACTGACGTAGCCCGAAGAATCGCCAGGTTGAAGTGGCAGTGGGCTGGCCATATTGCCCGGAGGACCGATGACCGGTGGGGTCGGCGTGTTCTCGAGTGGCGACCACGCACTGGACGGCGCAGCGTGGGAAGGCCCCCCACAAGATGGAGCGACGACCTTGTAAAGGTTGCGGGTGTCCAATGGATGCGGACAGCTCACGACCGATCTGTGTGGAACTCTCTGGGGGAGGCCTATGTCCAGCAGTGGACGTCAATTGGCTGATGATGATGATGATGATGATGAAGCGTGTCACAAAAAATATGTGATCTTCGTTTATACCGTTTCTCATACTCCTTTACTCCTAAAAACCATCAATTGTTTTTTTTAGTTAAAAACATTACAATGAGGGTTTTCGATATTTTTTCTGCCACCAGGGTCGCGTTTTATAAAGTTACAATTTACAATTTCGCTGTTTGCCTCTCTAACGCACGCACATATTGGCTAGAAAGAGAGACAAACAGCGAAATTGTAAATGAGGGTTTTCGATAATTTTTCTGCCACCAGGGCGGCGCTTCGTACGCACCTGGTCTCGACAGCTGTCAGGTTCATACTATTCATAGGCACCTGGGCCTAAAATATTGAAATTCTATTTTATTTGGAAGAGAATTGATTTTGTAATGGATTACGACTAATACATGGTCGTCGAACTGAAGATTGAACTCTAAAACAGGCGCTCAAAGTCACTGGTATTCAAAATAATTACTATAACTTTGTTAATTTCATGAGAATTGACTTGGAACTATTTTATTCATTTATTTTAGGTAACAATATGACTAAAGTAATGGTTTTCAGAATAAATAAACCTATAAATATGTTGAAAATTAAATGCGCGTATTTATTTTGACAGTTCGTTATACGGTCGCCTCAGTGCTGCCATCTCACCTCCCCATAGCGGCAGAAAAAGTATCAAAAACCCTCATTGTAACTTTATAAAACGCGACCCAGGCGGCACTAGAGTAAGCGTCTGGTCCACACAGCTGTCAGATTCATACTATTCATAGGTGCAGGACTTAAAATATTTAAATTCTATTTTATTTGGAAGTTTTTTAGTTTTGTAATGGATTACGACTAATACACGGTCGTCAAACTGAAGATTGAGCTCTAAAACAGGCGCGTCACTGGTATTAAATTCAACTTTTTTCTTTAAAATTTCGATTTTCTTTAGTGGTCTCGCTTTTTGCATTTCAGTCTCTTTCTAGCCAATATGTGCGTGCGTTAGAGAGGCAAACAGCGAAATTGTAAATTGTAACTTTATAAAACGCGACCCTGGTAATACTGAAGTGAAGTGACAACTGTCAAACGTCAGTCACGTCAGATTCAGATACGTCAGTCAGTCACTGGTTGCCATTCTGTAGGAAAGGAATGTTATTTTCGCATTGTGTACTAAATTAAATAACAAAATGAAGAACTTCCCTGTGTTCGTGTTTCCCGTTTCCTTAGAGTTTTATCTTAGTGCCCGTCTTACACACAAACAGATATTGACTGTTTATAATCCATATGATTTTTCTGTAAATTTTAAAGGTACTTATTGTCTTACGTGCGTGGTATTTTTGTGCGTTGCGAGACTAGTTTTAATTAACCTTTGTTCGTTTTTTCAGTGATGTGTACTGCTCCAAATAAGTTTACAGTAATCGAACCTGAGGGGCTGATAGCCCCTCAAAGTTGCATAGATATTGTGGTGCGTTATACCCAGCCTTCTGTTCTACATAGTAACTCTACAGAAAAGTTTAGAATAACCATGTACGATAGAAATACCCAGCAGGTAACCACCAACTTTATGAATCGTAGTAGTGAAGCTCCTAATAGTTGTGCTAACCAAAAATATGTATTTAGGTAAGGTTTGAGGTAAAATTTGAGGTGTTGGAAAAAGCACCCCACTTGCTTTTCATAGATTAAACAACATTATATACTGTAAAAGTTGGATGGTACAAATAATTTTCTAAGACATTGTAATTGTAATTACCTATGTTTGCCTCAATCAACCTTAAACCTGAAATGAACTATGACTATGTGTTCATTGTCCAAGTTTTTGTATATTACAATTGTCAAAGAGGCTTGTAGATGGGCCAAATTTGTTGGTGTTTCTCCCCAAAACAACCTCATGTCATGTACTTTAACTTATACAGTATATATGTTTTATCCTCGGAAGGCTCAATGTACATTACAATGTACATGTAACTTCAATGATTAATTTAAACCTTTCATAAACTTTATAAAGTCACATTTCATTTGTTTGATTGATTTGACAAACAAACCAAATTCACCACTATTCCTTACAAAGAAAGATTTAAAATAAGATTTAAAAAAAATTATATGGTGGGCATTACGAGGTTAAAAAGACCCTATATCCACCCCTGACAGTTGTGTGGTCAAACCCAATAACTTGAGCAAACCAGTTTTTAAATAAGAACTATGTGACACTGGCATGCGGTTGTTATTTAAATGAAATGCAACCCTCACAAATTTGAAGTAAAAAATGTTCCGTCTATTTTAACCCGGCGGGAGTGTGGCAGGGTATCTCATACCCTACGTTTGACTTATGTCAATATATTTAGAGTTTATTTTTGTTTAACTTTTTTTCACCACACTCTCGCCGGGTTAAGAAATTTTTTTTTTTTACCATAACACAATGATAAACACATTTTGGGAAACAATTGTCACTGTGTTGTCTTAGTTTTGTGAGTTTTGTCACAGTTAATTGACAGACATTAAATGGTTAAAAAAGTCCTCAATTACCTAGCATATGTAAAAAAAACTTAAAAATGAATTTTTCCGATAGTTTTATCTATTAAATACTCTTTTTATGCAGTGAAGCATTTGAAATACAAAAAAAAAAAATTGTACAGTCACGTCTAAAAGTATGTATACATAATAAGATTTGAAAAATATGTAGCCACACATTTTCATCCAAAATATGTATCTATTACTGACACCAAAAAATTGTATTCATTAAACTGTTTCAGTATTATGTAATCACATAATGCTTCAGAAAGTTGCATACTTAAATAAATTACATATAAATGTATCCTCCTCGTAGTCAAAAATAAGTAAGTATGTACTTGTACATGAATTTCATTATACATTTAACCACACTAATTTGGCAAATATTTGTATACCCCGTTTGATTCATGGATAATATTATTATGTAAACACGATTTGATGTTTTGACGTGTCTAAGTGTAATCGATTTTAAAATTAATTTTCTTCCATGTGGCCAGTGTCTTTCTTTTATAATATGGAATCTAGGTATCTAAAGCTACAAATAGGTAGTGGCTGTTTATGAAACTCATAAGTATTATAATTTTATATTAGTTACTAAAATTAAAACTACTATTTTATAACTGAAAGAGAGAAGAAATGTTTTGTTTGTCAAGCATTATAAAGTAAATCATCATCATCAGCCTATGATAGTCCACTGCTGGACGTAGGCCTCTCCTATTAACTATGCGTATAAACGCATTAGGAGGTAAATGCCCATAATCGCCACGCTGGGCAAGCGGATTGGCGATCCCAGTAATGTGTCTACTATGATGACGCTGCTGCCCATCATCAATCTTTTATCAAATAGTGGTCAGTGACACTTCAATCCCTTAGTCGACTCTTACTACACCCGCATGAGGAGTTGGGGTGGTGACAAATGTATTCTTACTGCCGTCACCACACGGCCTTAATATATAAAGTAAATACCACTTGTAAATCTGTATTTTTTCTTATTACTTTCTTAGGGCAATTCGAAATAAAGAAGTTTGGGTTTGAAGTGCTGGTATTAAATAATAAATTCAAGATAGACAACAATAATGTCTATCAATATAATTCGATGACAATTATAAAAATATAGGTTAGATTCTTGAAAATATAGGAGAACACGAGTATTTTCAAGACATTAGAGTGCATTTTCAGATATTTTTGAGCACCCTGAATAATATATACACGGTGGAATTTAATCGGTGAACAGGAACCCATTTTTCTAATTCAGTAATCGATGGCGGTCACGTTTATGTAGTACTTAAGTGGAACCAAGTTTTTTTTTAGCATAATTTTTTTTTATGTTGAAATTAAAATTTATTGAAATTAAAGTTTAATACCTCTTTTCAAACTATCAGCCATAGAAACTTAAAACATAAATGAGCAATAACCACTCACATGCTTTAATTTTTGCGATAGACTCTATTCCTATGTAAAATAAGAGCGATGCATGGCTGATAGTTTGAAAAGAGGTATTAAACTTTTCAGACTAAACCATTAGTAGGGTGACAATAAATTTTAATTAAAGTTTAATTTCAACATAAAAATTTGTTATGCTAAAAAAAAAAACTTGGTTCCACTTAAGTACTACATAAACGTGACCGCCATTGATTACTGAATTAGAAAAATGGGTTCCTGTTCACCGATTAAATTCCACCGTGTATATTTGTGATGGCGAGAATAACATGTTAGGGACATATTTCTCCTGTTAGTTGCAAAATGCCGTTCCGATTTTGACTGAGTAGAAAAAACTTGATATTATTAAAATAAGAACAAAAAAATGCTTAGGGCACTTTTCTGTGAATGACCTAAACTGAAATACACAATATTTACATTACAACTGAGCTCAATCAGAATTTGGATTGTCAAGTGCGTAAAAATCGTGAGATAGATGTATGCAGTGACAAGTCTGCACTGTTTTCGTGAATTGTCAAATTAGTTAATTATACAACTTACGATTCTATGCCAGTCAGACAAGGTTAGTTTTTGCTGTCTGAATACATATTTATGAATCAAACGGCGTATATAAATATTTGACAAATTGGTGTGGTTACATGTAAACGGAAACCATTCATGTATACTTATTTTTGACTACGAGGTGAATACATTTAAATGGAATTTATTTAAGTATGAAACTTTGTGAAGCATTTTGTGATTACATAATACTGAAATAGTTTAATGGATACATTTTTTGGTGTCAGTAATAGATACATATATTTGATATATGCAACCTTGTTTTTGTATACATATTTTTAGACGTGACTGTACAAATCAGAAAACTCATATATTTCATGCATAAAATTTCCCTTTCCTCATGGGCATATTGTATGCATACCAAATTGCATTTTTATTTGTATTCATTTTCATTTCATTACATAGTATTTTTTTTCAGGCACTGGGTAAAAGAGACATCCCAGTAATATTAAAGGAAGGTGAACCAATTAATCCTAATCTGGAGAGTTTAAGTGACAGTTTTCACCCTTTGTCTTCAAGAATTACCCCCCAGAAACAGACAGAAGAACATATGCATACAAAATGCAATCATCCACATCACAGGTAACTATTTTGTTATACCTTTAGGTTTTTATTTTTTATTGAATTCTGTAAAAAAAAGTTCTTACAAGATTTTGAATAAGCATGTAGAATGTGAATGTGTTTAAATATTATTATATATATAATAAATAAATATCTTGGGACATCTTACACAAATCAACCTAGTCCCACGGTAAGCTCAATTAAGGCTTGTGATATGGGTACCAGGTAACAATATATATATAATAGATAGATACATATAGATGCTTAAATACATAGATATAGACACCCATGACCAAGGAACACATATTTGTGATATCAATAAATACACAAATAATGATTCTTATACAATATTTATTGCAAATGTAGAAAGAATTGTAATGTAATATTATATTATTTGTCAGTAGTTTGTATATAAAATAATACCAATTTATTCAATTCAGTTATCTGTAATCAAATTAAAGGTAAAGGTTGATTTTAATTACAAAGGCAATTGATAATTCAATTTACGTCACCATTGATAGCATTATGTTAATGTTTACACAAGATAACAACAATGTTCACCTGTAAACAAGCCATTTAGTAAGGTTTTTAACCTACATTAATTTGTTTTTAATGACTCATTTCATTAATTTGCTAATTCTCACTGTAGGTATATGTTTAAACAGGCAACATAATACTCGTAATATACCTATGGGATATGAACCTAGTTTTAAGAAATAGAGTAAAAAACCGGCCAAGAGCATGTCGGGCCATGCTCAGTACAGGGTTCCGTAATTATTCGAAAACGGCTGTGCCAATTACGTTCGAAATAGTTTTATTTAAGAGTATTCTATAAGCCCACTATTCATAATTTTTTTATATTTTTTGGACCCACGGATCAAAAGTTAGAGGTGGAGGGACCATTTTTCTTATCCTTATGCGGTTAGGTATCTCCGAAAATAATGCCCTTATAAAAAACTTTTTTTTAATATCCTTATTCTTTTTAAGAGACCCATTCATTGAAATAAATATATTATTATATTACGATTAAATAATATTCAAATAAAAAAATGATCCTCACTTCACCAATTAGGAAGGTAATGCGAGAAAAAATCTTGTTTTTATTCTACCACTTTGTTGGTATAAATATAATAGATATATAATGTAGGTATATCTAATATATAAAGAATACACAACATTTGTTGTACGGCAAATAGACTTTCCTCAAAATTCTCCAAACTAAACGCTAATTTCATGGGTTCAGTTCACTTAAATGTGAAACCTGCAACCTTATTTTTTTTTTATAAAAATCTTTTGAATATTGTGGTCATGTTTTGTTGGCATTGATGTGGAATCTACACAATTTGAATGTAGTGTGAGTCGGGATCCCTTTCTTTCCCATATATTTGTTAATCCGAATTTCGTTAGTCAGAAATTGATATCCATATAATTTACTGATATAAGCATCAATGGTCATAATTTTCGTTAAGTATAACGATTAATAGATCTAACATTACTAACCTATAACATTACTTACTCTAATTACAAAAGGTATAAAATTGCTGACTATAACATTCAAAGGTCTATCTATCATTTTTTAGAAATATTTTAAGTCATACATTTGAACCTACTAATGATTCTTACGTACTCGACTCTAAGGCAGGTCAGTGTAAGTACGACGACGAGCGAAGCGAGGAGGAGTGTTAGTTTGAACTGCGACCTTACAGCGCGCGAGCCGAGCGAGCGAAGCGAGCGTGCCGCGGCAGCGGCCGGCGAAGCGCCAGGACCGACTTTTAAAATAATACTCTTACTATTTACTTACTAACTTAGTTTATCACCAAGTTTACTTACTAAATTTATTAGGTGGTGTAAAAAAATAAACATTTAATGCATTTATTTATACATACATACACATATTATACATTACGTTATTTATACATTATCTTATTCTTATTCTTTCTTATTCTTATTATTTCAACATTTATATTTCTAGCATCATCATTACATTGACATAATCACGCGACAATAAATAATTACAACTTGCGAAGATAGACGTTGTAACAGTTATAATGAGGAAGGTTATTGCTTTTAACATTCTGGAAATGATGCTGTATGGATTTTAAAAGTTATGGGCTTCGACTTTTATGACTAACAATAATTATGACCTACATAAAACTGACCACAGATTTATAATATTAATTTTTATGACTTATGATAATATGACTAAAAAAAATTCGGACCTACAACGTTATTCGCTTCAAAAATCGAACTTCAAACTTTATGGGAACCAATAGAGACCCGTGTGAGTCCCTTTTTATTGTATATTGTAATTTATGGATCTAAGTAAGTACTTTCCTTTTCATCACTACACTTGCTGACAGCCAGCAAACAATGGCGCGCTTAGACAGCAAGTTGCTGTCTAAGCGCGCCATTGTTTGCGAGCGCAGCGGGAGTAATAGAAAAGTGAAATTCCCTAGGGAGTAATAGAAATGTCAGTACGTCATTTAATAATCAGCCTATATAAGTCAGCGAAGCTGGAGGTTCCGGTTTCGAATCCCGGCGAGGGCATTCTTTGTGTATTTATTTATCATATCACAAATGTTTGTTCCTTGGTCATGGTTGTCTCTATGTATTTAAGTATCTATATGTATCTATCTATATTATATATATCGTCGCCTGGTACCCACATCACAAGCCTTAATTGAGCTTACCGTGGGACTAGGTGAATTTGTGTAAGATGTCCCAAGATATTTTAAAAAATTAAAAAAGAATAATGTTATTTCTTAAAATTTATTTTTTTGTCGGCAAGTGTGATGAAAAACATTGTATGCATCACGGTCTGTAAGCGGAATACTAACTCGAGTCATAAAAGCCCTCCGCCTAACGGCATCGGGCTTCTAACACTCTCGTTAGTAATTCCGTACTTACCTCCCTTGATGCACAATGTACTATTATTTGTATTTTTGAACAGTCATAAAATAGTTACGGTCGGCTCTAATAATATGTACTTATACGATTTTGAACCTTATGCCTTTGACATACGTTCCGAAATGTATTCATATTATTAGACGTGACTGTACCTACAGAAAGAAGTGTAAAACTTTTATTTTTGCCCAATGATTGACTGGTAGATGGCGGACAACAAATGGCGGAAGGCATTAAGTCCGCCATTTGTACTTTTTTTTGTGCAATAAAGTTTAAATAAATAAATAAAACTAACTTTTGATATACCTACCTAATATGTTAAATGTTAGGAGAGGTATAGTTTAAGGGTCAATCACCTTTCCTTGTTACTTGTTGCAATGTGTTTAATACCTGTAAAATTGACAAAACATAGATTTTTCTGACATTGTAAATTGTTTGAAAGGCAATTATGTAGCCTTTCAATGATGGACCACTCACTAATCATGTTAGTAGTGTGCTGGATAATTTCTTCAAGCAAAGCTTCTAGCTTTCTTTTCCCCTGGGTGACCGGAGAAAATAACAACAACAAACATTAATAATGATAATAAATAAGACTGAATATCACATAATTAGAAGATTAAAAAATGTCGCTAATGGTCGTTGATCTTTCCAAAGTTGATATGTATTGGATTTTTGATTGAAATTGTAATACACAAAAGGTATTAATTTATCAAATCAAAATCCCGCACATGTCAGATTTGGTAGACTCACAACGACGTTTTTTTGGCGTGCCCGGATGCTTAGCCAAGTTGCCAATCGCTAACGCTTAGTAGCGTATCGTAGGTAGTTTTCCCTCCCTGTCACTCTTTCGTATTAGTGCGACAAAGACAGTTAGCTGCCTTTCGTTTACGATTGACGATTAAGCGTTAGCGATTGACAATTTGTCTAAGTACCCTGAAATGTCTCCTCTGGGACTTCTGTCTGCCAATACTCTTTTCCTGTCTGTCTTTTTCCTTCCATCTTCTTGTTTGGCGAGCTCAACTTCTTGTGACATCCCTTGGGTGTCAAACTTTTAAAGTAAACTCTAGCAAGTCCCTAATTTGTCCTTTGGTATTATGTTTCAGGGAACATCAACCAGTGAATGTAGTCGCTATAGCAGTATGTATATGCTGCATAGCCGCTCTTATACTTCCTACGCAGCCAGAAGTCATAGTTGAATCAACATTACCTGAATGGCTCCATATCGGATCTAACCTCAAACTAGTGTTTTCTTTCGTTCTAGGACTTGTCATTATGTTGGTTTTACGACCATAGGTCTTATTTTTAGACCTGGGTCCCGTTTTATAAAGTTACAAGTTACAATTTTACAGGCGTTTACTGGCAACACTTGCCCCGTTTTTTACAATTTGCGTTTTATTAAAGTACTATGTTACAATTTTACAAGTTACAGGTACAAGTGCCTGTAGCTCAGCCATAGACAAAAATACAGGAGTTTAATAGTTTTAAACTCGTAATCGAACAAGTGTTTTATAAAAATATTGTAAATAACAAGTGTAGGTGTGGTAGACTTGTAACAAAAACTGACGTACGTCTTGAGTCCTGTAACCGCAACTACAAGTGCAATTTTCCCAGTTATTTCGTGTGCTACAGACGTTTGCTCGTAATACTGTTGAAATTATTCGCTTTCTTAGAGATTCTTCATAGTTTTGGCCAACTTCCACGAACTCCGAAAACCGCAAACGACGATTTGTCTTTGTCACTTCTAACAAGGCGATATTAGAGTGAAAGAGAAAAATAATCGAAATTTGCGGATTTCCGAGTTTGCGGTAGGGCCGCTGACTATGACTACACTTTTTTACTTATGTCTGGAGCATAAGGTCTAAAGTTGTATACATTATTATATTTATTCCCTTGACTGTACCCCGATAGCGTTGACCGAGACTGTTTCTGCTCCTAATAAATTTGGACTTTCGGAGTCGGACACCGTACGACTTCAAAGAGCAAATGAACTCCACACAAATGTAGAACATCTCTCTCGTCGTTTTATTTTCGCTAATTTCGAGGATTTGTCTCTGTCACTTTAATGAAGCCTTCGTTGGAGTTACGGCGAAAAATCTTCGAAATTTACAAATTTTGAATTTCGCGGTAGAAGGGTTGATTTTCCATCAAAATAAACATATATAATCTGTGGATACGATTATTTATGTCAGTTTTTATTTTTAATTAGTGATGTCCGTCACGCCTGTAGATGTTACTTGTAATCGAGATTTACCATGGTTCATTACAATTGTAAATTTTTGTGTGTATTTATAAAACACCTGTAATAGTTCATAGTGCATTACAGGTTCCTGTAACCTGTACACTTGTAACCTGTATCTTGTAACTTTATAAAACGGGACCCTGATTAAATTCCTATGTATGCTTTAATATTTTTATATTTTGGACAGTTTTAAAATCCTGCATGTACAAGTTTTAATGTAATTAAACAATTACTGTGTGTTATTGTGAATTACTCTTATTGGTAATAATTTAAATTACATAATTTTACAGATTGTAATTATGTAATTTACAAATGACTACAAACATGACTATACATACCTGTTATTAGGTAGAATATAATTATTAGGTAGTCTCTAAATTTGAGATTTCAAACAGTCTATTATCAATAATAGCACTCTATATCAATTCTCTATTTCATTCCCACAAGAAGTCTTATACATTTTGATTTTGTCAAATGTAGGTACTGCATTTGTTAGTTTAGAACTGTTGGAAGAAGGTACAGAAACAGGCAGCTGTATATAGAATATTTACTTATACAGGGTGACATCTGGGTCGTGGAACAAGAGTGAACCCCTGTTCACTACTAAGGATTCAACTATACTTTCACTATGGTGACAATTAAGAGATGACAAAAAAATCTCCTAATAATTAGTTAATTGAGCGTATTGTGAGCTGAACACGTGGGTTCGATCCCCATCTCGGACGTTAGGTGATCTTGGTCGTTTTTCTTTGGTATATGACATCTAATATTTATAATCTAATATTTATGAGTTAATTGAGCTTTAACTGATAGTTAAGTAAGTATCAAGGTACCCTGTTCGCTTTTGCTCCACGACCCAAATATCACCCTGTATGCATTGATTCCCTGGATACTGTCTTATGAGGATTTCCTGGGAGCTGCAAGACTTTAGAAAAATAAGTAGATATATGAATGTTTTTCTGCTGTCACTTCTCGTGGCCTAGAACTCCGATACACCAAAAGGTGCGTTCAAACTAAAAGAGCATTCGCTATTCTAACCTCCCACTCTTCGAAATTCGATCGGTACACAAAACGTGATTGGTTGATTTCGTAGAACGGGCGCTAGAACAGCGAATGCTCTTTTGGTTTAAACGCTTTGCCTGATCATGCCTATGCTAAAATTAGTAAAAACAGAGTTTTACAGTCTCCTAATTCCTCATCTAGAACTAGATCAATAATACAATTTATTTCAAAAACAATTTGAGAAGGGCTGGTTTATGTTTTTTTGTTAATATATGTTTTTTAAGTGTCTGAGACCGCATTTAAATTTGGCTGTTTGTTGGCCTTTAAAAAAACGATAACGTAATTCTTTTAGAATGCTTTTAGATTTATTTGGAAATGCTTGGGTTAATTCCAACAAGTTTATTTTGATCTACATAATACAAAATAATGTCCTAAAAACTATTACGCCACGTTTTCTGTATTCATAAACTTCCTACGACGCGAGCGTCACGTAACGGAAAATTAAATTTGGTATGTAAATTTTGAGACTAAATTAAATTTGACTATCTAGATTGTAGCAGCATGCGAGTCTGATTCGAATGAGCCCAAGTAGGTACCTACCTACGTCCAAATCTGCAAGAATCAAGTTCACGTTCTTCCAGTTTTTGAAGGCTTCTAGTTTTGAACAATATGTCAAATAAGCAAAACATGGGTGTGCCAAAAGTAGATTTCATAACCTGTAATACAATTTGCTTAAACGTCGAGAGAGTATACGGGGAAATACATTTGTATGGAATGTGTGGAAAAAAGCAGCACCCAACTCCTCTTATGTAACATTCTTTTGAAACCAAAAACTTTGTGAACCTGTTGAAATTATGAAACAGGTACTAAAATGTTAATATTTATGTTCCTAATTTTGTTACCCTGTCAATATCATGCATAGATATTAGGTGGCTACATGTTTATTATAGGCAGTATAGGCACCCACTACCCAGATAAATAAATCGTGAAGATAAAGATGTAAGAAAATCATTTTATTGAACAAGGTGTGTAAAATATTGATTATACAGGGTGACATCGGAGTCGTGATCCAAACTGAGAAACGTGTTAAGATGGTCTTCCTAAACAATGTTCTCTATGGGACCTATTTGAACAAACATACTTTTTTTACGACTAGTAAAGTTCGAGTTCATTAATATGTATACATTTCTCCATACTATTCCTTTCCAAATATGTTTACATAATTATGAAACGAGACTGGAAGTTATGAACACTTCCGCACCGTTCGGTATGAAATATTTTTTTTTTCGCGATATTCATATTTGTTCCATGGGAAACCTTGTTGAGAATAACCATCTTAACACGTTTCTCACAGTTTGGATCACGACTCCGATGTCACCCAGTATAGAGGTATCGTGCAACCCCCTTATTCATAAAAGTCTCCTAACTTAGAAAGCCGGTAAGATCTATATTTGTTCCCTTTCGGTCTTATCGGCTCACTTAGGGGACGTTTATGAATAACTAAAATATTGTTCTGCTCATGATATTTAAATTCAAAATAAATATGGTGATGATGTCTGAGTGAGAGTAATTTCTTATGTTTTGGTGCTATGCTGATATTATTCATCAACATTTTTATTATTATTTTAACTTGACATTAATCTAATTTAAATTGGTGTGTGGTGCTACAATTTATAAGAATTGGTGTGATATTTTAATAATTTGACATTTAATACAATTAGTTAATCTTTTATTTTACTATGTGGTTCAAATGATTCTTCTTATCAGCCAGGAGCCATAGCAGCTTATGTAAAAGATAAGAAAAAAATGTATTGCCAATAAAATGGCATTATGGGAAAAATAAGTAAATACTGCACACATGCAATTTGTTGTACCAATTTTAAGGTATCATCGGTCAATAAGGCTCGCTTTTTAAACACAAGGAAAACTTGTACCGCCCTAAATACGAAATAAATATTTCAAAATCCTGCTTGTTTTACGTGAAAAGAGTTTTACATTTAGATGATATTGTCCTAACATCTTTATTAAATAATAAATGCTCATAATAATATTCCTTCTCACATAATTATAATTTGTGACAAAATATTATAAAAAGTGTAAATACTTAACGGAAAAACTTTTCTTATATAATTTCACATACATCCCAGACTTTAGCAAAATTTCATTCCTATTTTTAAATATGATTGTTATAAAATATGTAAATACGTAAATTATTTTGTATTGACAGTGTGTGAGTAACCAATTTAACCATAATATCTCGGGTGGGACCACTATTTGTGGATGTGTATTCAAACCAAATAGCATGGTGACATTGAAATAAAGTACCTTAAGCAAAGTATAGTTTTTATTTATATAGAAAAGTTATAACTACTTAGGTAGAGGTACTAACTAATTTACAACTAACTCTTACATCAACTTACTAAATAAGTACGTTACATTATACTTTAAATATTGACAGGAAATCGATGGTCGATTTACCGTTTGGACCACAATGACGATACCACACAGGACTAAAGACACGAGCGTAAAGTTCGAAGTTCAGTTTTGACACTTTGGTGACGTGGCATCTGAGTGACAGTCTTTGTACGGTCGAGGAAATTGAATGTTTAGCAGTTTATGGCTCACTTTACATTGGTTGTGTTTAGTAAATACAACATAACTAAATTAACCTGAACTGCAAAGTGCTAAACATTCAATTTCCTCGACTGTACTTATGTAACGTGGTCGAGAAGGTTATAACTTGTATTTTTCGAACGCCTAGCGATGATACGTCTTCAGTAGTTAACAGTAAATAACAATGCAGAAATGACAATTTTGCTCCCTACTCTGCACGCTTTGCGCGTAGGTTTAGTGTGCTTACCATAAGCGAGCGTCGTACCATGAGCTGCTATGCTATTCTCTTATTCACACGTTCAACCCTGCGTTCATTAACGAGCTCGACGACGAGACAGCCTTCACTTCGACGAAGAGCGCAGCGCTGCGAAAAACGGTATTCACTAACATAGAACAGCTCGTCGTCGAACTGTAGGCGGTAACTCTCGACGCAGTGTAGTTCCAGCTCACGCCGCATTCGTCGCCCAGCGCTAGTGTCGCTTAAAGTGCATTAGTGAATACCATTTTTAGACTCGACGCTGCCGCAGGGCTGACACAGCGCTGTTTGCAAGGCGGTTTCCTTAGTGAATAACACTGCTGGAAAGTAAAGGATACGTTAGGTTTTACTCGATACCTACGTAATGCATTCTATCGCCCTCACACTGACATGGAGGGAGCGCGATGGCCAGCTTTACGTATCGGGTAAAACCTAACGTTACCGATACTTGCAAAGTCATGGTACGGCTTCTGTCCCTCTCGGTCCCGCCAATATGCGATTAGGAGCAAGTTGGACAGAAAGTAAGTCTGCGTTAAACTCACGGGGCTAGCTTATGGTAAAGCACACTGCTATCACCTAACTCGATAATAATGACATGACCCTTATTTTACAATGCACAAGGTGAGGATTATAGAGATTGTCAGCGGCCCTACCGCGAAAAACGAAATTCGTAAATTTCGAGGATTTGTCTCACTCGCTCTAATGACGCCTTCGTTTGAGTGACAGAAAAATACTCGAAATTTCGGAATTTCGATTTTCGCGGTAGTATAGTTTACAAAGACAATAGGAATGATGACTGTAGTTAAAATTATTTCACATAATGCACGACATAACACATGAAGAAATTAATACTAAAATGTAGATTGCAAGATTTTTATACAGAACTTCTATTTAATAAATCGGAAAGAACTTAAAAGAGTAGGTCATTTGGCAGCTCACAAATGTGAAGTCACTTTTGTGTATTTCATATAAAACTACATCGATCGTTTTGACAGTTCGAAAAAAGATGTTGATTTGACTAGCCTAGCCAGTCATCATGCCTATAAAGGTGCGGTTAAACTAAAAGAGCATTCGCTGTTCTAACCTCCCACTCTACGAAATTCGATCGGTACACAAAACGTGATTGGTTGATTTCGTAGAACGGGCGCTAGAACAGCGAAGTTCTTTTGGTTTAAACGCACCTTTAGACACGACTTAGGGTGCGGCTCCACTGACGCGGACCTGTGCAAAATTGACCAATTATTTTACATTCTTCAATTATAAATATTAGATGTCATATACCAAAGAAAAACGACCAAGATCGCCTAACGTCCGAGGTGGGGATCAAACCCACGTGCTCTGTCGCGGCTGATGCCTGCACCCCTCGCCCACGCCGTCTTACAATTCCATTCTTCAAATTCGAAACACTGATGCGGTCTCATTGGCCGAGCTCCCACAGCTCCGCTCCGCTCCGCGTCAGTGGAGTGCGGCTCTACTAGCTCCTTAGCGTGTGCACCAAACTGTCAGCGCTAAAGGCATAGCCACACCGGATGCGTGTGCGGCACGAGCGCGTGCGCGTGTGCGTGGCATCCGCGTTGTAGCGTATGTAAAAGTCTCAGCTGTGTGGCTCAACCCTTAATCGCTCGAAGTTAAAAAACCTTAATTTCAGTCAGCTTCGTAACGACAATTTAAGCTCTAACTTTCAATAATATCTCGGTTTTGGTGTTAATTTTACAAACTATAAGCCATATTATAATATAAAAACGCCGATCGAGCTTAACTTCCTAAAGATAAACTTCGCACTAATTGGGTAACCCAAAAAGTAAAAATGCCCCGATACGTAAAAAACAAGCTTTCGCGCTCGCACTGACATATTGGAGCGAACACGACTGTCTGCTTCACGAGTATCATGGTCTTGGTCATGGTCTGCATATCGAGTAAAACCTATACCGTTACCGACATTTTCAAAGTCTATTGCTTAAGCGTCTACTCAGTTTGCGCACTAATAATTAGCTTAACATTCGATCATTGGCTCGTCGTTGGTAATCAGGTGCTCCATATCGTCAACAGCTTTAAGCTGCCTCATCTTGTCGTATGCGGTGTACACTGAGGATAGGCATTTGATGTACGCCACTGGAACAAGGAATATTGATTAAAAATTAAAAAACTTATATTTGAAAAAAAAAATCTACTCTAAAAACACCCATGGGAAGATTTGGGGTGGTGACAAATGTATTATTAACTACCTACATTCGAATAATGGAGGACGTTCTCAATTCGATTGTATGTTTTTTTGTTTGTTACCTCAGTACTTTCGTCTGGGTGAACCGATTTTGATGACTAATTTTTTTATTTGAAATCTGATGGTTCCCGATTGGTCCCATTTTAATTTGGCCCAGTTCGGACAGTGGCATCCATGAGAAACTCTACGAACAAATAAAACATGGAAACCGCACGGCAAGTAAAATTGCCTTTCAAAAACGGTCCTGAATTTTAGTTGACAAGTGTCACCCCCTTTTCAAGGCATCACGGTATTGAATTTCCATGTCAACCTATAAAAACTTATACCGCCATTTAAAAATAGTTGTGATTGGTCCATCAAAATTTTGATTGGCCATATGCTATAAACATTTGTCAAAGATGTTGCGCCCAAATATGCGCGGTGTTAAGAAAAGCGCTATGTCCTGCCTTGGTCCTTCCCATCTTGGCACAATTGAACAATTGTGTTTGGGGGCATTTTTGAGCTGACGTTAGACGTCCATGTTATACATATAATGGTCGCAGGAGAAACTTAATGCATGTGCACGTCAAATGGACGAATAACTCAATATCACGCCAACCGATACCGATAATTATTATTTAACCGACTTAAAAAAAACGATATGGTCTCGTTGGCACCAAGTCAGGTGTGGTCCTGATGTTGGCATCTTGGAGAAATCGGTTGAAGTCTGTTTTATTTTTATTTGCAGGCAAATAGACGATCGAACGAAGTGGCGAGGCGATGGCGGTAGGGAAGCCCTCCTAAAGTCAATAAGCTAAGGCTAAATAAAATGTAGGTATACTTACATATATGCAAATACATTATGGCGTAATTGGAGCAATAGAGACAAATGGTTCATATTTCCAAAGTTCGCGGTACGCAGGTTGTCCATCGGCAGAAGACGGCAGACTACAAAGCGGACTTCCCTCTCTCCGTAAAGAACAGTTAAAAAAAACAGAATTTCTTACGTGTCAATATGAATGTGACGAGACTTGTGATCCAGAAGCCACTTATCACTTCCAGCAACGCACTCAACAGGTACATGATACTCATCATAATACCGAACAGGAAATACGTCATCACGAAGTTTACCCTCTCCTGTAACAAGTAAAGCAAAGACAAATTATTGGTCGAGAAAATAGTCGATAGTTCATCGCTTAGGCACTGCGGAGTGCGGCCCTATCGCGATAATCGTGTATTTCGAGGATTTGTCTCTCTCACTCTAATGACGCCTTCGTTTGAGTGACAGAGAAAATCCTCGAAATTTACGAATTTCGATTTTCGCGGTAGTAGG
Organism: Thaumatotibia leucotreta; assembly: GCA_025490895.1. NCBI lineage: Eukaryota > Metazoa > Arthropoda > Insecta > Lepidoptera > Tortricidae > Thaumatotibia > Thaumatotibia leucotreta. Next base: position 29,749 of record JALPQI010016257.1, read on the forward strand.
CCTGGGGCCTATTTCTCGAAAGCTTGTAACTTGAAATACAAGCGGAAATCCTTATCTAATTAATAGTGTCAAAAAGAGACTTCCACTTGTAATACAAGTTACAAGCTTTTGAGAAATGGGCCTCTGGTCTCACCGCGAGCTACCTACTAACCTATGAACTGTCGGCTATAAACGCAAACAAAAGATACGCACTCCCGTGTAAATAAAAGAGACACGGCGATACTCGCCCGGTGGTGATAGCTGATAGCTGGGCGAGTATCGCCGTGTCTCTTTTATTTACACGGGAGTGCGTATCTTTTGTTCGTGTTCATAGCCGATAGTTCATTGCTTAGTAGCTCGCGATGAGACCAGGGTCGCATTTTATAAAGTTACAATTTACAATTTCGCTGTTTGCCTCTTTCTAGCCAATATGTACGTGCGTTAGAGAGGCAAACAGCGAAATTGTAAATTGTAACTTTATAAAACGCGACCCAGGGGCCTATTTCTGGAAAGCTTGTAACTTGTAATACAAGCGGAAGTCCTTATCTAATTAATTGTGTCAAAAAGAGACTTCCACTTGTATTACAAGTTACAAGCTTTTGAGAAATGGGCTCCAGTGCCTTAGTTCCTGAGTGGTCTAGTGTTCCAATCGGTTGACTATACGACATGTAATGTTTATAAATATAATCCCTATTTACCCAAGTTTTATCATATTTTATTTTTTATATACTTATCTTGGGACATCTTACACAAATCTACCTTGTCCCACGATAAGCTCAATTGAGGCTTGTGGTGTGGGTACCAGTCGACGACATATATCATAGATATGTACATTATCATAAAGTTAGAATCCGCGCGAGTTGTTTGATAAATAAATACATAGACAGCCAGGACCAAGCAACAAATATTTGTGATTAATAAATACACAAATAATGCCCTCCTCGGGATTCGAATCTGGAACCTGCAGCTTCATAGGCTTGAGCCACTACCACTACCAACTAGGCTACGGATGCCGACATATTTACTTACTAATTAAGTAATTACTTAATTAGGTACAAAAGGGTACAAACCTTCATTACACCAATTATCAGCATAACAGAAATCACCATCCACAACACACAAATAATTATTGCGAAGCCGACGACTACAGTTTTCACCGATTGGTCTGAAATCAAGTCCCAGATATGTTTCGGATGATGATGCGTGCCATTGAATGCGTTCGAAGCGATATGTAACTTCTCGTCGTGGTTTGGCAATACGAATACGGCGATGATGATTATCTTCACCAAAGATGCCACCTGGAAAAATAAATACGCCGTTAAAAATAATAAAAATACAGGGTGGAACGGAACGACGATCTTTCCCGCTACGACAGAGTCTACCAAACGTTACGATAAACTTTCAGTATGGGACCAACATCGAAAACGTACATGGAACATTGACTTTTCCATACTATCGAGCTCTATTGAACTAATCAGTGACTTTGTATGAGGGGTTCATTTTTTTTTAAAGATATTTCGATGTTGGTCCCATACTGAAAGTTCATCGTAATGGTTGGTAGACTCGGTCGGTAGCGGGAGAGATCGTCGTTCCGTTCCACCCTGTATACCACATTTTGTAACCACCAAGGTTACGTTGGCGGAAAAGAAACAAAATAATTGAGGAGAACATTCGAAAGAAACGTGAGTGACTTCGAGTGTTGAGTCGTTGGCCGTGTGGTGACGGCAGTAAGAATACATATCACCACCCCAACTCTACCCGCGGGTGTCGTAAGTATCGACTAAGGGATTGGAGTTGTCACTAAACCATTCTTTGATATAAGATTGATAATGGGCAGCAGCGTCATCATAGTGGACACCTTACTACGATCGCCAATCCGGTTGCCCAGCGAGTCGATTATGGACATTACATCCTAATGCATCTACATATACATCATCATCATCATCAGCCTATGTTAGTCCACTGCTGGACGTAGGCCTCTCCTATTAACTATGCGTATAGACGCGTTAGGAGGTAAATACCCATAATCATCAATCATCAATCTTTTATCAAATGATGGTAAGTGACACTTCAATCCCTTAGTCGACTCTTACGACACCCGCAGGAGGAGTTGGGGTAATGACAAATGTATTCTTACTGCCGTCACCACACGGCCAACGGCATCTATACACATACCCCCTTATTCATAAACGTCTGCTAACTTAACAAGCCGCTAATAATTGGTTGTCCCTTTCGGTCTTACCAATGTGTCCATAAGAGCAAAAGGGACAAACAATACTTAGCGGCTTGTTAAGTTAGCAGACGTTTATGAATAAGGGGGATTGTTAATAAGTTTGCAGGTTTGTTTACATTTTTTACTATCAACTTACGAATGGTATAGTTACGGTAGGATTATCAATACGACATCTGAGAAAAAGACAATAGAGAATAGTAGAGTTTGTCAAGGTCTTCGATTGCCATCCCGAGTACAAATTAGGTGTCTAATACCTAATACATTTGTATCTACTTATAGTTTGTCTAATTATATGGATACTTTTCAGAACCACTCAGAACCTAGGTACTTATAAGCATAGGGTTCAAAATCGTTAATCTTTCTAGTTTTGTTTTGTTTTGAGAGCTAATCGTGCCTACTGCCTACCTAGTTCAAGTTCTCGAAATTCAATCGGCTAGTTATGCAGAGTAGGTACTTACTTACAAATGAGACTCAGCGAAATTGTATCCTTTATCGCAGACATTCAGAGAAACGGTAGCCATTTTTTGTTTCTTGAGATATAAATAAGTACCTACGTAGATATGGACGTAGTCAAATTCATGATGAATAATCACCAAATTTAAAATTTAAAAAACCGACTTCAACCGGTTTCTCCAAGATTCCCGGTTTGTTTCCATCATTGGTTTCCTCAAATACTACTTTCTGAATGCAAATTCTTGTAAATTGAATGAATATTACCAAAAGCGCCATACATGTACCTACCTATAACAATTGAAGAGATCCCTCGATTTCTCCAAGATCCCATCATCAGACCGCAACTTGGTGCCAACGGGACCATCTCGGGGTAATACACGTTCGATCACAAAAATAAATTTTAAAATCGGTTCACTATTCTCGGAGATATCGGGTAACATACATA
>JALPQI010016258.1:0-38910 GCA_025490895.1 Thaumatotibia leucotreta
CTTTTAAACCAATAAGGGTCATCTTTGGCTTTTGATTGTTCGCAACTTTTATTAAGGGCGAATAAAAGAGAACGTGTATTCAGACAATTTTAAATATAGGTTAAAACATGATTAATGCATCATCATCATCTGCCTATGATAGTCCATTGCTGGACGTAGGCCTCTACTATTAACTGTCCGTATAGACGCATTAGGTAAATGCCCATAATCGCCACGCTGGGCAAGAGGATTGGCGATCGCAGTAATGTGTCCACTATGATGACGCTGCTGACCATCATTAATCTTTCATCAAATAATGGTAAGTGACACTTCAATCCCTTAGTCGACTCTTACGACACCTGCAGAAGGAGTTGGGATGGTGACAAATGTATTCTTTTACCACACGGCCGCGGATGTTTTTTTAAGTTTTTAATACCAGCACGATAAAACCAGGAAAACAGTTCACAGTGTAAACTAGGCTTTATAGGACCCAGTAACATTTCGGTATACTAAGTTGGTTCTGAAATACACGGAAAAAGTGCATGAAATACAGAGTTTGCCTTTGTGAGAGCAGAGTGATTAATACCAAACTGTAGTGATATCCACTGGACAGCTTTCATGCATTTAGTCCTTTTTAATCGACTTTGGAAGGTTATCTGTTTTACTTTTTTGAACGCTTATGCGATATATCTCCAAAATTGTCAGTGTTGCAATTCACAACGATTTAGGCTACCTATGTATCTACTTGAGTAAGTAAAAGTAAACTGTATTACGAGTAGGTAGGTAAAGAGAATACGCAATGAAACGGACGCGTTATGAAACGGACACTATTTGATCTCTATGAAAAATCTGAACGAACATATTCTTTTTTTTGGTCTTTGGCAACACTGATGGCCATAGATAATGCACCGTATGGTCCTCAGTGTTGCCAATGATCAAACAAAAAGAAGGAATAAATTCGTTATTTTTTTTAAACAGAACAATAGTGTCCGTTCCTTAACACGTCCGTTTCATTGCGTATTATCCCTACTCATAAGGCCAGGATTACCTACACTGTGAGTTCTTACATAAGTTGTAGAAACGGACAAATGAATGATCTGAATTATCGAAAATGAATATCACTATCTCATTCCTTGGTATAGCTTCGTTCCTACAACGTACGTAAAAACTTACAGGTGTAAGGGTAGCCTAATCCACTATGCTGTGTGAGCTCGGCCAATGAGACCGCATCACAGTGTTTCGAATCCGAATTTGAAGAATGTAATTGGTCAATTTTGCACAGCTCCGCTCCGCTCCGCGTCAGTTGAGCCGCAAGGGCTAAGGGTAGATCACACCGCTGCGTAAATGGTATTGGTACATTGACACATGATATCTGCAGCCCGCGAATTGCGAAATCCGCAAATCTCGAGGATTTTACTCTGTCACTCCAATGAAAACTTCGTTGGAGCGACTGGGACAAATTCTCGAAATTTACGAATTTCAAAGTTTGCGGTAATAGGCCTGTTCTGTTTGGTTTTATCACAAGCCTCTCCAGCCGCTATAAAAAAATACCGAAAAGCAGAATAAAATAGATACGAAAAACTCGTGTGTTCAAGTCTCAACGCCATTATACAGTACGAAAAATTCTGTACAATTCGTTTTTGACACCCGTGCCCTATAAAGTGTTAAGGGGGCTTCCAAACATGGTTTTTACTCGTTTTTTGCAGTTTTTATGTTAAATTGATTGATTATTTACGGAACTCTTCGTGCGCGAGTTTGTCTCGCATAGCTTTTTAAGCAATATATGGTTGAAACCACCATGTACCGAGTATGACCGCTATTTTCAAGAAGTTCTCATTTTACCCAAATCACTTTTTGCCTCTCTCCCCGACATACCAACATTACAAATGGAAAATTATTACAAGTGAGCTCGCACTTCAGGCCGCCAGGCAAATCCAATTCTTGGCACGGAACCATCCGCCCAGCTAAGATTTAGGGTCCATTTTAGTCGGCATAAGTTAGTTGAACATCTGGAACTGGGAATTGAAATGTTACCTTATGGGATGAAATTGGAATTTAAGAGTGGTCGGGCAATCATGTGCCTGTGAATGGTCTGAGTAAGCGGGTTGTAAGAGTATTATAACTCTTTTAAACCAATAAGGGCCATCTTTGCCTCTTTAAAACTTATTGGAAATTTTGAACAATGTAAGTAAACCATGTATTCAACATGTGTTTCGTTTCATTTCCATTCTACGTCATTTAGTCAACTTTTAAGATTACATTATCCTAAACCATTAAAATAATAAAATAATTATCTAGTATTGGATTATGAAAATTTCTTTGGTTTACTTTCAATAAAATATAACGTGTATTCTGGCAATTTTAAATAGGTTAAAACAAGATTATTTGCTTGACATCATTTAGTTAAAATGTTCTGTGTCTGTGTCTTTATATTTATTTAGTCAATCAAAGTGGATTTTTTCGTATGGGCAATGTTACCCCATAGGGATAATGTAGTAATGTATCCCGAATTTACCGGTACAAAATCCCGTGTCTGAGACTCTTTCATAATCAAATAAAATTTCTCGCAGTCACTCACGTTTTTGACAATTTCCAATTGGCTCTTTAAAAAACTCAAATAGTGATATCTGTCGTACAAAACGTTAATGACGACCGTGAAATATAATTTTAATAATATTCTGTCAATGCTGTGATTCCACTCTCAACGATTGATGAAAAGTTACAACCTTCGATTTTCTTACACAATCAATACAGATCTGAATTCTTTCAACAGTCGTAAAAGTACCGAAAACCCGTTTCCCAGTCTACCCACATAGTTACAAGAAATTCCTTCTTCCTGCCATTCTATGCAAAGTGTTCGATATTAATTATTACCGGCTCTTGCTTTGACATTTCGCTTTATTTACGTAACAAGCCACGGCACATAAATTCTCGTAAAATGAGACGCAAATAGTACGCAAACCTAATAAAGGAACATCAAAGGATTCATTCAAGGAACCGTGCGGTTGATGCTGAGGTTTTTTCTTTTAATTGTAGACTTTGTCAGAGCCGTGGAAGTAAAAAGTAATGTAATGTGTTGTGTGTAGTGATAATACAAAATCTGAACGTATGAAACTTTACGGGATTAATAAGACTGATTGGCCGTATATAGTTACGCAAGCCAACCTACATGAATCCTTTATTCTATAAATATTGGATGTCATATAGCAAAGAAAAAACGACCAAGATCACCAACGTCCGAGGTGGGGATCGAACCTACGTGCTCAGCTTTCGCGGCTGATGCCTGCACCTCTCGACCACTCGGACTTAGCAACCACCGGTCAATTTTCACGGGTATATGCAATCCCTTACAAGGCTAGGCGCCTTTGACCATTCTCTAAGGGCAAGCAATACATGCCTGCACCTCCTATTAGAATACTTTACAGTTTTCTAGAATAGCTAGAGAGAGCTGGAGTTGCCATCTATTGAACGTATTGTGAAAACACAAATCAAATTCTACTGGGGAAAAAATAAAAAGCACAAATCAAAATATTTATATTTTTTATTTGATTTGTGTTTTCACAATACGTATTTTATTCTAATTAATAAATTAAATCTAAACAAATAAGCTAACCCTTAAAATTACAAATTCATGTGGGTTCCTTTTTGCGTAACTACGTCCAATTGCAGTTACAGAGCTCGTACGAAATATAGATAGGCGTAAAGTCACCGTCATTATTTTACATTTATTTATATATTTTACTGTACAGGCAATTTACTTAAGTCTATATGCTATTAAATTATAAATCAAAAAGCCTTATTTACTCAATAGAAGGTTTTATAGCGAATAAGTTACCACGAACTTCGAAAATTTCGGACATCTCTGTCATTCCAAAGACAGTTTGGTTGGGGAGACAAAGATCGATGCTAGAAATTTACGATATTCGAAGTTCACGGTAGGACATCAAGAGTCCTAGCAATTAATGAAACAATAAACCTAAAATTGGTGCAAAGCTCTGAACTAGTGCGGTTACTCGTCTAGATAGGTCGTTACTTAAAATTGACGGTGCAGTATTTTCATAAGAATATTCTTTAATTAATGGCATTATCGGCATTTACCTCCTAATGCGTCGATACGCATAATTAAAAGGAGAGGCCTACGTTCAGCAGTGGACTATCATAGGCTGATGATGAATTAATTAATTATAATATTTTTTGGCATAAAACTGCTGTTATGATTTCTATGATTTGATATATTTTGTCTATGTTGAAAAAGTAAAAATAAGATTTTTCAATACAGTTGCTCAAAAAGTGTTCGTTTATTGGCTGCTTAGCATGTCAATTGTTGTATTTTATGAACTAGGGCCTTAAAAACTTTTCTTTTCTTCTACGACTGCTTAATGTTTGTCTAGTTTTTTAAGGTAAATAAAACTCTAATCCGTTATTAATGTATAAACACTAAATATATCGATAGTTTGCATTTATTAATTACCTATATTATTTTGTATTATCTAGACGAATCAGTTCCTAATTTTGTTTCGAATGAGCAAGTCCAGGGTGCTTAGACAAGTTTCCAATCTCTAACGCTTAATCGTCAATCGTAAACGATATGCAGCTAGCTGTCTTTATCGCACTAATATTAAAGAGTGACAGAGAGGGAAAACTACGATACCCTACTAAGCGTTAGCGATTGGCAACTTGGCTAAGCATCCTGGAATAATCAGATTTTCGGTTTTTTTTTAAAACGCACAATTCCAAGCTCTCGATAATTAGTCTATAACCTTGGTTCATCTATCACCTATCTGTGCAGTCCCCATTAAGTGAAACTTCTAGCGGTTCCAGTCTAGGCCTGGCAGAATGGAAATTCATTAAGAGCCATTCAAGTTATCACAATATGACTATTAGAGCTCCATTCATTTTTAATTAAAGCGAAATGGGTGCAAAAACTTTGAAGCTGGTTAGGTCGTTCCATAAGCTATTCTATTCAAGGATTTATTTTACACAGGCAGTTTTTATTTTCATTTGTCTGAAACTTTCTTTAATCAACTTCAAAAAAGGAGGAGTTTCCAATTCGTTTTTTTTTTTATCAACTTAGGTACGTATTATTGTGTTAAAACGTTCCTTGAATCATAAAATCTTTCGAGGCTTAACGACGAAATGTATAATTATAATGACGATTTCTTGCATCTATTCGAAATATAAATAGAATAGAAATATAAATTACATTATTCGTAACATACACAAAAAACCACAATATATATCAACGAAAAATAATTTTACAAATACAAGCGTATATGCTACGAAATGGCCTCATCTCAGCATGTTGCTAGCGAGTGCCAGCGCTGGTCTTCCAATAAGGCCATCACATGAACAGTATATTAGGTGTTATCAAATTACAAGAGACTGACAAAGATGAGAAAGCTAAATGCCATGCTGACCGCCGAGAAGAAATTACAAGAGTATGCATACATGCATATAATAATGATTATAATGAACAATTTTCTCTATGGAACTATTTCAACTCATATCGAAATTTAAAAATAGTTTCACCTTTCCATACAAAGCTGCTTAATAACTTTGTAACGAGAATAGTACATTGTGCATCAAGGGAGGTAAGTACGGAATTACTAAAGAGTGTTAGAAGCCCGACGCCGTAGGCGGAAGGCTTTTAATGACTCGAGTTAGTATTCCGCTTACCGACCGTAATGTATACAATGTTTTTCATCACACTAGCGGACAAACAAATAAGTTGTAAGTCAAAATATTATTCTATGACGTACTGACATTTCTATTACTCCCTAGCGAATTTCATTTTTTTATTACTCGCGCTACGCATGCAAGCAATGGCGTGCTTAGACAGCAAGTGTGATGAAATCGATTTTTTTTCGAGGTTTCGTTTAAATATCCCATAGGGAAAGTTTTTGGATATCTTTAGCACATATGTACATTGCATGCTTACCCTATATCAAATTTTAAAACATCAAAAGCTTTACCCACAACTTAAGAGCCTAGTTATCAAACAACGGTTCAAAATCAATCACCTTTTAGAAAACAAACTACTGTTAACCAATTTCCCAATCAAATTATAAATTACCTTTACCTATCCCGCCACACGGCACGTTAAGTAGATTTTATAGCTCAAAGACAAATTCTCAACTCTGACCTTACATAAATCGTGGGTAAGAATAAAAAATGGCTTTTAATATCAGTAGGCCAGTCAGAGAAGCGCCGAGAATTGACTAATGCTTTCATATGCGTCCGTATATATGGGAGCGCCGTCCGATTTGACTAGGAAAGTTAACGTGAATTTATTTAACCGTTTAGGTATTTGGGACATGAATTCCTCATTGAGATAGTTAGAAGTGTTGGCATGTGTTATAATTTGTGTTAATTGTTGTTTGTTATACATGAAGGAATCCAGTAGGTGGATCTACGCAGAATAAGCTAACGCAGGTCTGGCATACCAAAAAATGTAAACAAATATGGCTGAATTTCTATAGCATATACTATAATATATGACACTATATTTGACACTTATCGGGAAACGTGTTCGCAGATATATTTTTACGTTTATTCTACTGATGGATAGTATACGTAGCAATTAGTTTTATTAAAGGTAATCTTAAAACATGTTAAAAGCAGATTATCATCTGTTTTACATACTTTTTACTTAATTTTCGGAAGGAATGCGATCGATTGCAGTAAAAAAACATACTTAAAGGCCATAATGAAAACAAAATTAACGTCATATTTAATTTATGTGTTACGAATTTTGTGTGACTAATTTTTATGACACAACAATGGAATCGATAGAGATTTTTGTTTTAATTAAGCCTTTGACTAAGTAAAAAAAAAAGATTCTCAAATGGACCCAATACGAAAACGATAAAGTTGCAACGATATATTTTAAGCCAGCTTACAATTGGAGACATTTTGAACACCATTTTTGTTGTGTGTTAGCGGTAGGTACTTTTCTATACCAAGTTTACAGTTAGCTTGTGTAGGCTCGCTATCAACCTACATTAAGACGAAATGATACGTCCACTTAATATCAGACCACAATCACTCATTATAAGAGGCATTGTTTCAACCAGCCTAAGTTCGACCGCGCGCGTTTGCGCGCCCTAAAGGAAAATAAATCATTCTGCGCTGGTCGACTTTAGGTCAATTGGCTCTTGAAATCCGTGGTAAAGATTAGCTGTTTTACCTATCAATAATCCATTACTTGCGAGGCAAACAATGTGGCGTTATCAGGTATCCGTTGATGTATGGTCGAGTGCGTACATTAGAAAATGTCAATAAATAAAAAGTCAATATCTCGATGGTCATCTGGGGCCGGGAATTTGAGACGACTGGATGTGAGAGTGTACAGTCGGTGTATTTTTCTTGGAAAGAGGTAAAATGTTGTGGTGGGCTAAACAGTTATTATCTTCGGTTACGGCGTTTTCTTCATGACAAGACAATGAAAATAGATTTCATCTGGTATATACTAGACTGAATTTTATTCACCGGCCAAACTTAAGGGGGTTGATTCTGAGGTAATATTTATGAACTTTTACTTCGGGACCGACATCCGATTCAAGAAAATTAATTACAATTAGTGAATTTGAAAAAAACAGAATTGTTGTTCGAAACCACTAATTGATTCATGTTTTGCATCATATTTTTGATTTCATCTTGTATAATGTGTATTATGACATAATTAACAAATATTTTTCAAAGATTTGGTGCCAACCAAACCATTTCGGGATTATAATACTCGTTCGATGAAAAAAAAATCGATTCATGATTGCAGGAGATATCGAGTAAAATACAAATAAAAAATGCAGTCGAATTGAGAACCTCCTTTTTTGAAGTCACTTAATAATAAGTATGCATGCATTCATCATACTACATAATATCTTAATACTTTCTGTGTTTCTGTGGCTCAATAATAAATTTAATAAACCAGAGTGTACAAAACCGGTAGCGTCCGAGAAGGCTTGAGCTCAACTTCAGTGTATGCCGCCTTCCTACGCTCAATTTGCTTGTACAATCTGTCTTTTTGTCTATGTAGGCAATATGTGTGGTACAAAACTAAACTTTTATTGAATGGAAGTAAGATACTTGCCACGTATAGGGGCAATTGCAAAAAATACATAATTAAACAATTTTTTTTTTTTTGGCGGCTACGTACCGGAAGGCGTAGCGTGGGTAGACCCCGACAAGGTGGACTGATGACCTGGTGAAGGTTGCAGGAGTCCGCTCGATGCGGGTGGCGCAGGACCGGTCATTGTGGCAATCTTTGGGGGAGGCCTATGTTCAGCAGTGGACGTCTTTCGGCTGATATGATGATGATGATGATGAGGAATATTATATTTGTGTTACGAATGTAAGTTTTGTGCAACAACTTTTGGCCTTTAAAAAGGCGACAAATTCTATTTTTCACCTTTTAACAATACGAACCTATATATATTAAATTTTCCCCATAAAACTCGTGATTTTTTTTGTGTGTTTATCAAGAGGCGATGAGGTTAAAATTTGAGTACATTCCTAGATGTGCGCTAAATTAATATAAATTGTTACGCCAAACAATCAACCATCTTAGACCCACTGTAAAACCACAAAAACAAACTTAATCTAAAGAATGCCCTTAGCCAAAAGTAATTTCTGTATATTTATCTAGTCCGAACTTTATAAGCTTCCGGCTCAAGATATGCATCTCGTCGTTTCCAATTTTCTCACAAAAAACTTCCAAGCCGTTTATATATAATAACTATAAACATGCAATTATAAAAATTAAGCTCTCATATTTTGATAGCATCAGTGACGCCAATCAGCAATTAATTAAAAACATACTTTATAGTATGGCTTTTAATGATGCAACGAAACTTATTAAAGATACAGCAAAACCATTGGTCCGGACCGCTTCACATTTTGTCAAACACTACGGTGAACGATTCCGAAGCACTATGAATGAATCAGGGGAATCTGTTCTTAATAATGAATGCAATAAAGCGTATAATAGCATCTATGTAATGTAGTCGCTTAGGTTATAATTATGTTTGAATCTATTGACTAATTAAGCATAGCGCCTAAGGTAAACATTAAAAAAAGCGTCGCATAAAAGAAAATTGTATGGTGGTTTAAGACATCCGTTAGACTTTTTTGATAATGATGAGGTAAGATTTCAAATTGCCGGGTAAAATGAAAAGAAAATACAATATAAATTAATTAATATAGGTACGATACGCGATATTTTAATCCATTATTATATAGTTTTATTTCAATACATTATTAATATTAATAAAATAAATGAAATCAGCTAAAAGAGCTTTAGCTATGGCGGTTTACTGTAAGACATCCGGTCGGAAGGCCCAGATACAAATGGATCGATGAGGTCCAGAAAGACCTGTGTGACCTTCATGCGTCTGACTAGCGTCAGATCTTCGATTGACAAGCAAAATTAATTAAGTAACAAATACCTACTTGAAAGAAAGCTCGTATCTCAGTCCTGCTTTAATACCAACATGTTGCTAAGAATAGTCACAGTTACTATAGTGAGTTTTGCTTGTCAGCCGACGAGGTCGCACAGGACAGGAACAAATGGTGAAGTCTAGTGTCGGAGGCCAAGATCCAATTGGGATCGATGAGTTAGCGCAGTACCTAAGTACGTAAGTATAAATAAAATGAGTGTTTTATAACAAAATATGAAATACTTCATTCATATCCTATTAAGTAAAACCAAACATTCCCTCTTCATATCAATTTAGATGTAGTTCTGACATGCGACATATGATACCCGTATGTCGCACATTAAATCAAGAGTTATAGTGGTAATAAACCTCTCCCGATATCGGCAAATTCATAAGTGATCGGCCTATAAGCTCTATGACAATGCTCCCATAAGAGCATAAGCTACTTTTATAGATGACTCCTGTATTCTTATCAAAAAATCTCGATATGAAGAATGGACCCACGGTTGCGTACCTACGAACGTCGTTAAGATCCTATCCTTTAGCCGGAGCAACTAATCTGTGCCTCCCGCACAATGGCAGGGGAGGATAACCTTTTTTACTACTTTATTTTTAAAAGACTGGGTCCCGTGTGACAGATCGATCATGTGAAAAAGTTCATGTCGGGTGTGGTTTGGGTAACAAATAATTCTACGCTTGTCTGTTCAACGAGCAGAGTTTTTTTAGGTGCTCCCTGATGCTTGATTTGGTTGAATTTCTACTTTAGATTCCGAGAAATGTTGTGTCATTTTAAGCCGTTCATAAAATCAATAATTGTGTGAAGCAACCATTTGGTTGGTGCACAATGTTTTTTTTTACTTGTAATTACTTGACGTGAATAAGTTCAATTCAATAATTAGGTTCAGAAATACTAGACCGATGCATTGAGTCCGATATAAAAGTGTCTATCCTTCTGTGGACTAACTTCTTACGTATATAGGTCGAGTTTATTAATATCTATGTAACATTGCATCTTAAATATTCTATGGTAGTAAGTCAAAAATGAAGAAAAAAATAACTTACCAAGACAATACTAAAGGTGCATTCAGACCAAACGAACATTCGCTATTCTAACCCCCCACTCTACGAAATTCGATCGTTACACAAAACGTGATTGGTTGATTTTGTAGAGCGGGGGATAGAACAGCGAATGCTCTTTTTGTCTGAATGCACCTTGATACAATAAAAAAAACTGGCCAAGAGCATGTCGGGCCATGCTCAGTGTAGGGTTCCGTAGTTATTCAAAAACGGCTGGGCCTATTATGTTCGAAATAGTTTTGTTTTAAGGTATTCTATACCTAAGCCCACTATTCATGATTTTTTTCATATTTTTTGGACCTACGGATTGATCCGTAACTTTTAACTCCGTCTTTTTTTTTACTTTTGAAAGTTAGAGCGAGGGGGATACATTTTTTTTTCTTCTGGAGTGATTATACTATTCGACCTATTCAATGAGACCCCACACTATAGGATTACAGTAAATAAAAAAATCATCCCCACTACACCAGATGGGGAGGAACCCCTAAAAAAAATTGTTTTCTAGTTTTTATTGTACCACTTTGTTGGCATGATTAATATGTATACCTTTACCAAATTCCAGATTTCTAGTATTAACGGCCACTGAGCTATGCTGCGGACATACGGATAGACGGACAGACGGATAGACGGACGAAATGGACGTTGGCGAAACTATAAGTTTTTGCCATTTTGGCTACGGAACCCTAAAAATGGGATATATGGCGGATCTCAAAATAGGCTGAGCCTGTATCTTCGAGTGCAATGATTGCTATACAGAATAAACTTGAATAAGTACATTATATGTGATATGTGTCTTTTATATCTATTTTGCCTGAAACCTGTCTTTTCCCGGCATTTATAGTAGCACTATTACGGTGGTATGATTGCCATACTAAAAACAATTGTGGTATAATTTACAAGTTATTTTAATTCATTGAGCATAGTGCAATGGCTTATATATTATAATATATATCACAAACCACAACTGTATTTGTAAGGCGAGCAAGCGACAAATAATACTTTTTAGAATTATAACTAACGTGCGACTCAAACATATTTCAAAACATATTTAAACATATAATACTGTTAATCAGTTGAAAACAAAAAAGGCTAAAACACATAATCACGCACTTTTTGAACACAATCTTGGTTTTATTGCCACTTTAAAACCTTAAACCTTTAGTTTTCATACATTTTAAGTTGAAGTTATTGATGTTTTTTAGTATTAACGTAAAAATACATGTACGTGTTTTACGATATGTGTCAGAGACGTCAAATACCTACTATAGAAAGTTAACCATGTTTACACTTTTATTGTTTTCTACTGACAAAAAGTATACATGTACAGTATATTATTTCTTCTAATATAATAATTACCAATCGCGTTGAGAAACGTAATTACCAGTATCAGTTTTATATGGTTCATAAATGCTTATTACGCCCCTGTATGAACTGTAATATGGCAATTATAACTGCACTAAAGCCGTTGCAACGATAATACGTGTTCGCAGGAAACATGCTATTTATATAAATAAGTATTTATTTCATTGAACTTGTTTAAGTATCGTGAGACATATCAACATCAAATAAAATATTATATTAAACTATATTTATTCAAGACATATTAAAATATTATTAGAGTAGTAATGAAATAATGATAAGGGTTATACAACATATGACAAGTCACGTAATTTAAGTCGATGAGGGCTCGAGAACTCGAGATATTTCGACCAATTGAAAGGGTCCTCGTCCGGAGCACCCTCGGTCAACGCCCAACGTGTAGGTACTTAAATTACGTGAGTAACCCGGTTCAATAATATTTTAATATGTTTCAGTCTCATATTAGGTATCAAAAACAATTATAATTAAACTAGCGACCCGCCCCGGCTTCGTACGGGTACTATACCTACATAAAAACCTTCCTCCTGAATTACTCTACCTATTAAAATCTCAGCAAAATCCGTTGCGTAGTTTTAAGGATTTAAGCGTACAAAGGGACATAGGGACAGAAAAAGTGACTTTATTTTATACTATGTAGTGATAGTGATAGTGATGATGGTCTAACTTTCGTACCTACTAGTTTCTTAAAGCACTTATCTCGCTGTTACTTACTGACTTACTTATAAGTGAGAGAAAGATAGTAAGATATTGTGCAAAATAAGTAATCAACTTAAAAGTGACTTTAAATATCATTATCCAAAAATGCAGCGTTAATTCCTGATTCAAAGCCACGCCGATGACATAATGAAGTTAAACACCACTTTATAGTCTCATTATGTCCGATGCATGGTACTTCATTAAAACACCATTAATCGTATCAAAATGTTTTATTCACAGTTAAACATGACTTGAGTTGCCATAAAGAACACAAACGCATCGTTTGATACCACACGTGAGAGTATAGCGGTTTTTTCACTTAAAAAAGCTAAAACGTATATTGAAACTATGAAAGTCTTTGGCGCTTGTAACGTTTTTGAACTGGGTGAGATTTCTGATACGGGTATAGCTAATTTAGGTAGCATTGTACTCGATCAAGATGCGTCTGAATAAGATTATCAAGAGAGTAAAACCCGTTGGGAGTCATTGGTCATAAATCATAGCTCGTAAAATGCGACTGACAATCTCTCTCCCAATATGCTTCCTAGTAAAAAAACGCACGAAAATAAACTCTGTTACAAAGCAGTTAGACTAAAGGGGTATAATATGATGAGGCTGGGTTAGAATGACAAGCGAACGTAATACTGCATTTGATCGGACGAATTGTTGGTATTGTGTTTTGTGACTATTTTTATGGACGGCAAAAAATGTGTGATATGAGCTTCGTTGAGGGTTCCTCAGAGACAGTAGCAAAAGTCATAAATATTTTTTCAGTACAGATCGCACTTTTTTATGCACTAGTGCGAGAAATGATTCATTGTTCGTGAGGTCGAATCTTCGGAGGGCTAATCTGTACTGAAAAACGTCGAACGATTCATGTGCGAAAAGAAAATTCGTAACTCGTGTCTATTTTATTTTAAATAGACACGAGTTACGAATTTTCTTTCTCGTTGGTCGTGTTTTAATTTATCGCTATTTACTCATTTCGCTCTTAATACTTCTGCACTTGTATCGTAATATACTATTGCCACTCATGTTCTTCTTATGGACTTACCTAACTTTTTTTGCGTGAAATAAGTGTTTATAACTTTATATTTTTAAAAGTAGATCAGTTGAGTCCTTTGTACCTACTAGTTTCTGAATCATAGGTATATATATCTTTAGTTTAGACTGTAATTTTCTGTTCCTAGTTAGATGGCTAATGGTAGGGTAAATATTTTTTTTTGTACAGATGGTGCCTTTTTTACGCGCTAGTGCGAAAAGTGGCTAATTTTAGGTCAGGTCCAAAACTTCGGAGGACCATCGTAAAAAACGTCGTATGTTTTTCGCACTTGTGTCGTAATGTACTATCGTCATGTCCTGACTTGCCCTAAAACCTACTTGTAAGCAAATTAGCACTAATTTGGCTTATTTTTATAGATTGTATGTGATTTCAAGTTAAAATAAAGCCAGTAATAGTTTTATCAACTCTCTACTGCAACACGGAACCCAACACCACAAATCGTTGTTAATAAGCATAGCGTATTGTTAGTATAACCCGCCACTTTCCTCATTCTAAAAAGACTTATCCGCCTTGAAATGTACATGCACATACGTCATTTACTACCACATGTAGTTGGAATGTGGGGTAGGAGGACAGGCATCAATCACAGGCTTGTCTCGTCATTTTCGGCTAATCTAAAGATTTTAATACACTATGTCATTCTATTGTGTATGAAGTACAGTACACACAACGACTTGGTTATGTTTACAATACTATTTACGTATTTATACAGTCCCGTAATAATATTTACTATTTTGTTCGAATTGTTCAAAATAAATAAATAAATATCTTGCGACATCTTACACAAATCGACCTAGTCCCACGGTAAGCTCAATTAAGGCTTGTGATGTGGGTCCCAGACGACGATATATATAATAGATAGATACATATAGATACTTAAATACATAGACAGTTGGTTTTATTTTTAATTTGTTGATTTTTCATTCTCTAATTACCTATGTAATCACAGGGCAAGGAACTCATAGTAGGAAATAAAGTGAACAATAAGCTTCATCCAACAATTTATATAAATGAATACGAATTGCTATAAAAATAGTAAGATTTTGTGTAATGAATTATTAAAAATATTATAAAAATGTAGAATCGTACGAGATAAACAGAAAATAATTTAGATAAGAGGTACCCAAAATGCATTTTCTGTAAAACTATTTAAATTATAAACATCAGTAAATCTAAATTAATCCAATATTACAAATTAATATTCTACCTACGTTATGTAAGGTCAGTGCGGCTAAGTCCGGCATATTTTATTTTGAAGGAAAGTCAGTCATAGGCATCATATACTGTTCAATTAGGGTCGGAAATCAGTCGGTAGACGGACTTTCCTGATAGACGGTCTTAGCCGCATAGACGGTCTTATCCGTCATCACCAAAAAAAAAATCATCAAAGTCCAACCTTGTTTTAAAACGTACATTTAAGGACAAAATTATTAGGTTTTTTATGGTTACATTCAGGTTTCTAATTTGATAGAAAGACAAGTATCTACTAGTAAATATTAGGAAGTTTCTCAATATTTAAGACCTTTCGACTCTCTAGAAAACGAATTTGTATCGCACCTAATTTTACGAATCAATAAGTACAAAGAGTATGATAATTACCTGTCACAATTGGCTTAGAAAAAATGTTGTTTGACATAATGTGTATATATCGTGAATAAAGAAAAGTGTTAATAACTTCAATGACACCTGCAGAAACAGTTTTTAATGCAGCATAACATTAATAATATATTATAACACGATTGAGTGACAGCCGTTTTCCGCACAAGTTTAAAAATAACCACTTATGACGCTACGGAGGTTAATTTGTTTGATCTTTCAACGAACGGTGCTAATAAATCATTATAGCTGTTTCTTTTTCTTTAGTTTATGTGAAAGTGAAGCGAAATTATTGCTTTATCGAATAACAGTTTATGTGACATTTCCCATTAGTTCTAAAGCGTTTTGCTGTTGCGTATATAAATTAGAAAGACATATTTCAAGATTATTTTTCATACCAAAATATTTTAAGAACTGATAAGTTATCCGTTCCGAATTTAATTTATCTTAAAGGTCATCATAGAAAATGATAATAACGACATTTATCATCGAATAACTGGCTTTAGCAAAGTAAATTTAGTTTTTCTAGCGAAACGTTAAAATTTAGACAAGCCACAGGTTCAATTTATCGCACTACGGCGGTAATACACTATTGAATATGTTGTATACAGATCCTATTTCTGCGGCAATCATCATAAGATGAACCTATCAATTGAGAAGAGGACATCGAATCTTATTGGCACTTAGAACTGTCTTCATTATTATTAAATTCCAGCACCATGCACTTTCGCAGCTATTAGAACAGTAGGTACATAATTAAACAGTGGTAATTATTAAACAGTGGTACATATTTACAAAAACTAGTAGGTATATCCAAAACCTTGGCACTCTAGGCCTCTCTAGAACCATGTTAAAAAAGAAAACTAGTGAGAAATATCAGATCTCTCAATTTGATTTGTAGTGCTACTTTGACAGGTCCCGAGTTGGCTAGAGTTCTATTTAGTTGACAGTACACCTTTAGATTAGAACGCATATTCACGCTACCTTGTAATTTCACTCTACGTCGTCACAGATATCGTTACGGTTTAGATGTCAAAAATACATTTACACGACTTTATTGCCTTGACATTAAGGTCGTATAAATATATTTTTGGCACTTAAACCGTAATGATATCTTTGACGTCGACTGTACAAAATTATATTCTGTTTTGCGTAATCTGTGACTTGATGTCGATACCTATGTCAAATTTTCGATTCGATTTTCTATCGAATGATCTTAATTCGTTCATACAGTAGAAACACTGGTCAAAACTCTACCAGTTGTAGTGTCGAAGCTATACTAAGAAATGAGATAGTGATATTCACCATCAATTTAAGTCTTTAAATATGGTTAGAAATACACCATTCTTTTACTGTCGTATGACACCGTCTTACATCGTATAATCATAAATTAGCCACTCATTCAAATAATACATATTTAATTTCACGTTGCCATGAAATAAAAATTCACTCAGCACTTTTACTCGCAACAAAATAGTTCAAAAACACGTTTCAGTTACAATGAATGCCCTAACGCGTTGCCGTTTTGCAACAAAAGAGAACCATTAACTTGTTGTTTGATAACAATATCACCCGGTTTTTATACTTTTTATTGCACGAACATTCCGTGTCTGTACTCTGTACCAATTTCGGAAGCGTGTTTTTCGGAGTTTTTGTATAGATTCATGGTTCGATAGTGCATGCCATTGTTTAGGGCTATTGAAACGTTTTGATAGGGCGTATTTGGATATGAATATATCATTTAAATTGGTATCATTGAAGAAAGTGTTTGTGATTTGCTTGAAGGTGCGTTCAGACCAAAAGTGCATTCGCTGTTCTAACCTCCCATTCTACGAAATTCGATCGTTACACAAAACGTGATTGGTTGATTTCGTAGAGCGGGGGATAGAACAGCGAATGCTCTTTTGGTCTGAACGCACCTTTAGATATGAAGGAGTAAGATTTCTATTACTAAAAAAATATTAATTATTACATACGTTGCAATATTTACGTTCATGTGGAAACATGATTTTGTAAAATAACCAGAAGTTATGTAACAAATTGAGATTGTGCATTAGCGATAACGATAATACTTGTTGTTTCATACATCGAGTATTTATGTATTTTAATAAAAGAACGTTGTAACGTACATCATCAGCCTAACTCAGTCCACTGCTGGACTTAGGCCTCTCCTATTAACTATGCGTACAAAAGCAGAGGTACCTAAATGCTCATAATCGCCACGCTGGGCAAGCGGATTGGCAATTGCAGAAATGTGTCCACTAGGATGACGCGGCTGCCCATCATCATTCTACAATCAAGAATGGTGACATGGTGAACTGTGACACTTAAATCCCTAGTCGGCTCTTACGACACCCGCGGGAAGAGTTGGGGTAGTCACAAATGTATTTTTACTGCCCTTACCACACGGCCAAAAGTACGGTACGAAATATACTTGTTTTGTAGCTAAATGACCACTTTTGTTAATGTCTATAATCGAACCCCCAAATCAATATGAACAGATGCAAAGAATGTCAACAAAGTAGCTTGCGGCTTGCGAATTAGACACCGACAGTCCTATAGAGACCTCGAAAGGGGCTGCATCTGATAAGACCTCGATAGGCCCCTTCTTTCGCGACACCTTTGTCATAACAAAGGGTCTGTTTTGGCCTCTGTGGCATCTGAATGGGCTTGCAATAACCGAAAGGCCCCGCAAGATCGAGATATATGCCCTTCCAGAGATTTATTAATCTCCCGTGGAACAATGAGATTCGGGCACCTGGCTTTTTTTTTCGACACTCGTATGCGAGCTTTGGTTGCATTGCGTTTTTTAGTTTTAAAGTGGTTTTTGAAGGGTGTTTTTGAATTTGGTAGTTGAGAGTGCAGAGTTGCGTATAGGATGTAGGTACTTATTGAATTTACCTGTACTTAGAGTAGCTACGGTTGACCGTTGATGCATAGTGTCAATTTCTAATTCAAATGAAAATGTTCACCTGGCAATTAGTTATTCAAATAATCTTCGAAAAACAAAGCTACATTTTGTAGTTTACAACTAAATGGAATCCATAGCAACTAAGAATTTTATGTTGTTATCTACTGTCAATTTTGGTTTAGCAAACTATAAATATCTTGTTTAAATAAGTATATCTTGCGCCGCAATTGGGTCAAAATTCTTTTCGTTGTCTTATCTTGTGTTCCTAAAAAACGTGACACAGTTGGGATTTTTGTATGATATGATGTTTTGTTTTCAATTTGTGACGTAGGGATTAAAATCTAGTGTAAAATAGAAATACAAGTGCACGGATTTTTTTATGCACTGAGTCGAGACAGCAGCTAAAAGCATGAGAGAGTGGTATGAAACAAGACAACGAAAAGAATTTTGACCCAGTTGTGTTAAATTTATAATTATATAAATTACACATTTAGATATTCATGAGCATGTAAGCATTCATAATTTATACAGTATAGTAAAACAAAAACAATTAATATTCCTACTAGAAACCATATCCAACGTTACTCTAAGCCACCCAAGCGATCAAGTTTCTCATTTCATTTGTCTAGATCGCGTGCAAAGGGACAGGTGTAATCAATAAGCTTTTTATCTCAACATCGCAAACGCAGGAATTCTTACACGTTCCTTCTCTGAAGCTAGAACTTAACACTTCAGATAATAACTAGAGATAACAGAGAAATGCGTTAAGGGTTTAAACGAAAACTGGACGTGCGACGTGCATCAAATTAATCAGGACTAAAACTTGCGATCGGTATCTTACTTGCACGTGGCAGATAGCTTAGATCTTATTTGTATTAACGGTGGCACAGGGCTGCAATTCGAATATTCGAAAAATTCGAGACCATATGTAGAGTCTTTAATGTTATATAAAATTTCCTGGATTCGGCTTGGTTTCAGATATAACTAACCTTTTTTCGAAATAAGTTTTTCGACGTAACTCGTCATAAAACTTCTTTTTGATTACAAATGCTACCACAATGGTTTCTCATATTACCACACCTTTTGTCTGATAATCAAAACATAAGAATAGACTTGACGAAATAACCTGTCACTAAAAAAAAATTTAACAAATTGTTGTTATGATAAAAAATACGGGAGATGGAATAAAGTACTCAAAAAGTCGAAAAAAAAATTTTTTTTGTTGGCATTTGACATCAGGGCTCATAATATCGTTTGTTTATTTTGATGTCTAGAATGCATAGTTAAAATCTCTCGCAATGCTCGAGAGCACCGTGTATTAGATACAATTATATATTTTGTATGAAAATAATAATAATATTCTAGACTTTTATAAGTCATGGCACATGTGTTTATGTGCAAAATATTAAACCAACATGGCAATTGATTCCCAGTCTTTTTCACATTTATGAAATGGCTCAACAATAAAGCAATAATTCCAAAAAGCCCCCTGTAATCGCGAGCAATAAATAACTGCTACTGCATTTAAAGCTGTCAAACCAAATGCACATTGCATAGATTGGACATCAAAGTCAGCTGCGTCGAGTTTCATTCTAAAACGTCGTAAGTCACTAGGGATTTATAGACCTTTAGTATATTATGTTTTCGAAGGATAGATGTATTGTGCATCTTGATAACGTACCCACATTTGGCAAATAAACCTCAGCAGGACGCCATCAAAATATTTTAGTGATGGCTCTATATGGTCTATGACTTTTTTGTTAGTCCAACAGAATTTTGTATCGTGTTTTCTCAAGAACATTAATGGGATAATTTATTGCTAACGAATATGGAATCTTAAATGCACTTGTTAGTCAAGTGGGAGTCCGAGACGTTATCTGGCAGTTTCGGTTGCTTCCTTATATTTTTGTTACATATTTGTTTAAATAATTAAATACCTAGTTAAACAACTAAAACTACACATTTTACTTATTCGTATTTCTAACCATTTCATTTGATACCTTGAATATGATGGGGTGGATTTCAAACAGCTTGTCCGCCATCTTGGGGAGTCCGCCATATTGGATTTGTAATAACGTTTGTTAGCTATTTATGTATTATCATCAGAACTCAGAGCGTGTGCAAAATTGAATCTTAATCGAAGACCGGGAAGTAAGTAAAATTAATATTATAAGATTTTATAAAATAATTAGTTGCACGTGATGCTAATATAATATATATGCGTGTTATAACACAAATACTACGTACATTTCAAGGAATTTCTTTAAACATTTTTTGAAATACATCCGCATGGTAATCCTCCAGATAGACGGATAGGAATAAGATAGCAATAGCTAGTAATTTTACTGATATTACAAAAAAAAACGATTTGAATCTTGTCGAAATAATGTACTTTTATACAAGTAGGTACAATATAATACTTATAAAGCATCTGAACCCATTCACGTGAAAACCCTTCTTTTCCTTGTTCCTGAAATATTAAACCCGATTCGACAATATCACAAAACGAGAAATTTAATAAATCCATTCTGTTTTGATCACTCCTCTTGTTCCCGGCACATTGCACAAAAGGGAACCACGAATAGCCCAAATTCGCCCAAAAAACTTTGGTCTTGTACCGCAGATCATTTATTGTTATTCGGTAGATGGAGCATACCTACTAATTTTATTTTATTTTAGGTACAGATCATTTATTGTTATTCGACAGATGGAGCATACCTACTATTTTTATTTAATTAAATTTTAGGTACATACATCAACAGCATTACAATTCATGTATTGAAATATCGAACCCGGTTACTCACGTATTTAAATCGATGATTGCTCGACATGTTTCGACCCATTAAGAGCATTACAATTCCTAAGAAATTAAACTTTTTTTTTTTAATTCTTATTTTATTTATTCAATAAAAAATACAATTACAGAACGAAATAGGTACAAGAAATAAAAGAAATTAAACTAATATACTCGTATTATGAATTTAGACAATTACTGTTGAGCTTTTAAGAGCTTTATATGATGCTAAATAAGAGGTTGGACACAAATCAAGGCAGTGAATCATTATAAGTATCAAGGAAAAATTTAAATCTACATAAAACATATATTCTAGGAATAAAAGATAATTATTAAGGGATGGTATCTATAGGGTTCATCAAAATGATACAGGATAATGCAAACCGAAACTTTGATTCGTGATTTTAAATATTTATTGTCCAACTTACTATGTAAACGCAAAAAAAATCTAAATATTTGGAAAACTATTTTATACTCGTATGCGTCAGTAAGGTACTACTTTAACAAAAATTACAACGAGAAGTTAGATATTTTTTTTATTATACTAAGATAGCACAAAAGCGATACGCAATATAACAAAAATAGAGTCAGATAAACCTTGTATTCTCGTTTGCATTTTATAGTACGACCAAGATAAAAAAGGTTTAGATGTACCTACTAATTAATCGTTTGTATCATTAGTGCCTAAAACGCGATGCCTGCTTAGATTCGCTCGCCATTTTTATAGGAAGCGCTGTATTTTTGAAAACTTATTCCTTGACTTTGATCCACAACAGAGAGAAAAATCTTTAGAAAGTAACCTCGTCTCATTAGTCTTCAATAAAATTCAGTGTCCTTTATGGGATTGCGCGTGCGCCTAAACGTGCTTCGCATTATGTTGCAGAGTCTATAGGAGACAATCCATGCATCGTCCCAAACCTCAACCTTTTGTGTGATCTCATATTAAACCGCCCTTTTCCGAATTTATCGTCATAGAATGATATGATGTCTTTATGTCCCACTATTGTGTCCCACTTATCTGATCGTCTCCAGTATTATATTCAATGGTTCTATTTTTGAATTCATTGTTTGTGTGTGTTTAAGATTTAGGTTTTGGAAACAATGGTGACATTGGGTTTTGTTTATTTTGTTGGTCAGTTTGAAGTTGCAGATTCTTTCTGTTGTATAAGATTAACAGACACATTTCTGAGGATAGAAAATATTTGGCTGCCTTTTTGAATAGATCTCGACAAAGATTGCGGGATGATATTTTATTTCATACGTATACAGAATATAATTGCCCAGAGTGGTTATAGACAACGATGCTCGAATGAAAAAGAAAGGCATTTTTTTATTTTCGATCGAAGTTAAATGACTCATATTTTTTAAAGTGATTGTTTGTGATATCTAGTTAGTTTTCAGGTTTGTGCTGTACAATGTTATTTCTAAAATAGAAATTAAAAACAAAACAGAGTCCATTATATTATATTATAGTTTGAGTATTTTTATTCGTTTTAGATTAAAATTCATTACCTACTAAAAACATCGTGCATTTGTCAAATTAGCAGACTTACAAAATTTACCGTATTCTTGGAGGATGGAACTATTGTATATTATTCAGAATGAATACAAACTGCACTGGAAGATTTGTTCATTGCATACCATTAACATCAATATCCATGATAATCAGAGAACCTTTGTAGTTCACAGTGCCTTGGTGTTTAACTGTAATGCTGTGTAACTTATTTGAATAATAAATAATAATAAGTAATAATAATAATAATAAAACAGCCGCTGACAATGACAGCCGTGTTTTGAAAATTATTTTACAAATTATATATTTTTATACGCGTTTATTGTCTACAATTTATGTTACTTCGTGTCCTGTAAACCCAAATTTGTGAAAAACATATTGGGAAATGAAAAACACCATCACGACGAGGGAATTTAATGAATTACACCCGGACATGACAAGCTGACATCTCGACAAGATGCGTAAACAAATACATAATTGAAATAATGTTCACAAGAAGCAAGGCAAGAGCGGAATCTATAAACGCACGACTACCACCACAGCCCGCTTCGTCCAGTGTTTCGTCGTCTACGTCGTCGGGCGATGAATTTGCCACAGCGCCTGACACAAGCGGATCAAGTGATGAGAGTGGGCTGCCGCCGCCGCCGCCGCCACGACCACCTGCGCGACGAGGGCGGCCACCGCTGCCGGCACGCTTGGGGCCCGCGGGACATCCTGCCCCGCCCACGGCTCCCGCTGCCGGTGGTGTAGTGCGTCGCATGCGATGGACTCAGACAATAAATGAGAATTGCATGCGCGCCTACTACGAGGCTACAGAGGGGGGAACCCGACTAACCGCGTACCGTTCCAGGATTCTGCCTCTGTTTCAGGCTCTTGAACCCGCCATCGCCGTATCGGAGCAACGACTAGCGGATCAGGTGCGGGTCATTCTACGTTCTAAGCGTTTGGAGGACTCGACACTTGATCGGCTTCGCCTGCAGGCCCTCTCGACTCGCGCAGCTGCCACCTCGGCGCGGGACCCGCCCGCCACGTCGCCGGATCCGGTGCCGACACCCGACCTGGCACCGGGGGCGCCGCGGGTTGATCCCAGTGCCGATGAGGAGTATTTTGCGAGTCAGAGTGTAAGTACTGCAACTGATGAGCATCTGAGGAGGACTTTGGAAGAGGCGATTATGGCATATCGCTCCACACCCAACTCTAGGCCACGGTTACCACGCTTGCCCATGAATAGACGCAATCTAGCGTTAATGGGAGCCCTAAACGCTTTACTGGAGCCGTACATAAGGTCCAGTAAAGATTTGGACGATACGCACTCGATCATGTACTGCGGGGCCATCGCGGCGTGCCGTGTTGCTCGAGTCAAGTTCCCGGACGCTGACCGTGCACCTAGGACCGCCGGAGGTGTCCCCGCGTGGCAAGTGCGGATCGAGCGTCGTATCGACTCGTTTAGGACCCTCATTGCAAAGCTGATCTGCTTCAGGGGGGGCAATAACCGCCCCCGAGTAATGCGCTTTGTGAACCAGGCGTTCGCAGGAACGGGCATTATGCCCTGCGACTACATGGCGAACCTCACAGAGCGCATTGACTTTCTGAAGCAGAAAGTTTATGCATGGGCAAGCCGTATCCGCCGCTACAGAGAGCGTGTGGATCGATTTCAACAAAACCGTCTCTTCCAAAGTGACCAAAGGAAGTTATACCGAAGGTGGGAGGAAACCGATCATCATTTGTCCGACGCGCGTCTGCCGAATGCTACTGCCATGACTGATTTCTGGCGTAGCATCTGGTCGGCGCCCGTCGGACACATGGAGGGCGATTGGATGAACGTTGTTGAACGTGAGTGCGAGACCATCGAACCTATGGAGGCAGTTGCCATCAGCCCCGATGACGTAAGTTGTGCCATCCGACCTGCCCAGAACTGGAAAAGTCCTGGACCGGACGGATTGCACAATTTCTGGATAAAATGGTTTCGGTGCTCGCACTCGCGATTAGCAGCGCAATTCCAACAAGCCCTTGAGCTTGGTTCCCTGCCTCCTTCCTTAACAACAGGTGTAACCTTCCTGCTCTACAAGTCCGGTAGTACCACGGAACCGAAAAACTACCGACCCATCACGTGCTTGCCTACACTCTACAAGCTCCTTACATCCATTTTGAGAGAAAAAATTAACACGCACATTGTTGCGAACAATGTTCTGGCCTCTGCTCAAAATGGATGTAGGGTTGGGTCCCGTGGTACTAAAGAGCTCCTCCTCATTGACATGACCATTTGCCAGCAAGTCCGGCGTAACAAAGGGGCCCTCTCCGCCGCTTGGATTGACTACAAGAAGGCCTATGATTCGGTGCCTCACTCATGGTTGAAAAGGGTCTTGGAGCTGTATAAAATTGATGCAGCTTTAAGATCCTTTCTCGGCGCGTGTATGGGGCAATGGACCACAGTTCTTCGTCAACCAGGAGGCGGAGATGACCCCTCTGGCCCGCAGGACTTCATAAGGATCGAGCGAGGAATATTCCAGGGTGACAGTCTGAGTCCCTTATGGTTCTGCCTAGCTCTGAATCCCCTCAGCACACTGCTGAAGGATTCAGGACTAGGGTGCCGGCTTCGGAGAGAGGGTGAAGTCATTTCTCACCTTCTGTATATGGATGATCTCAAATTATTTGCACCAAATAGCCAAGACTTGTTGGAGCTACTGCGAACCACAGAAGTTTTCAGTAGTGCCATCAATATGGAGTTTGGTGTCGATAAGTGTGCGGTTATGCATGTGCAGCGAGGGAAAGTAGTAAATTCAACAAATTTACAGCTTTCTGAGACAATGTCGATCAGATCTATCTCGGAAGCAGAAACCTATATATACCTTGGTATGTCACAGTCTTTGGGTATTGAAGATATGGGAATTAGACAGGCAGTGAAGGAGCGCTTTTTCAGCCGGCTCACAAAAGTACTTAACAGTCTTTTGTCAGGAGGCAACAAAGTGCGCGCCTTCAACGCCTGGGTAATGCCCATACTCACATACTCCTTTGGCGTACTAAGGTGGACTCAGACCGAGCTGGACGCCCTGGATCGAAGAGTCCGTACACTGCTCACCACACATCGAATGCTACACCCGCACTCATCAGTTATGAGATTGTACATCCCGCGGAGGTGTGGGGGTCGCGGCTTCTTAAATGCCAAAAACCTCCACAACCACGAGGTGTACAATCTCAGAAACTATTTTCTTAACAATGAGTGCGGGATGCATCGAGATGTGGTGGCAGTAGACCGGAACCTCACGCCACTCTCCTTGGCAAAAGAGAACTGGCGCAAACCTGTGGTACTAAGCACCGAGGACCGCAAGGCGGTATGGAAGAGCAAGGAGCTACACGGGCGGTTCTACAAGGCCCTCACGGGACCTGACGTAGATCTGCTCGCGTCGGTGAACTGGCTACGATTCGGGGACCTCTTCGGAGAAACCGAGGGCTTTGCCTGTGCAATTGCTGACGAGGTTATCATGACGAATAACTACCGGAAATATATCCTGAAGGACGGTACGGTCGACATTTGTCGGGCATGCCGCCGTCCCGGGGAGTCACTCAGGCATATTATTTCCGGTTGTTCTCAGATTGCTAACACCGAGTACTTGCACAGACATAACCTCGTAGCCAGTATTATACACCAGCAGCTTGCTCTTCAATACGGCCTTGTGGACGTCGAAGTGCCATACTACAAGTACACAACTGCACCAGTTCTCGAAAATGGTCGTGCCACGCTCTATTGGGATCGACCTATCATCACGGACAGGACTATTGTAGCCAATAAGCCTGATATCGTGCTGGTAGATCGATCGCAGCGCCGGGCTGTGCTCGTCGACGTCACCATCCCCCATGATGAGAATCTCGTGAAGGCCGAGAAGGACAAGTCCAGTAAGTACCTAGACTTGGCCCACGAGATAACCGCCATGTGGGATGTTGACTCGACGATCATAGTCCCGATAGTCGTTACAGCGAACGGTTTAATAGCGAAGAGTCTCGACCAACATCTTAAGAGTCTCTCGCTAGATGGCTGGGTCAAGGGTCAGATGCAGAAGGCGGTAATCCTGGACACGGCCCGGATAGTCCGTCGGTTCCTCTCTCTGCGACCTTAACCACCGGCAGCTTGGGCCCGCCCCGTTGCCGGCGGCACCCTAGGTTAGGTTTTTATAATGTGTTTATATTTTATATTGTTTTTGTATGTTGTATTGTATTTTACTTTTATAACCATATTATAACAACCTAGCCTAAGAAAATATTGAAATAAAGAGATAATAATAAAAGTGAAGTTATTCGTTGACGACAATACTCTGTTGCCTTTGCCTCCCATTCATATCCTCAAAGGAAACGCAATGTCCATAGAATTTAATATTCTTGAATCAAACGCTTACATACAATCGCGGTATTGGCACATGTACCTTTTTTTTTTAATATTTGATTAAATAATTGTAGTTGATTTTATTCTGGCGGTGTATCTTTGAAAATATTGACTTTACAAAAAAACTTTCGTTCGAGACCCTTTTTAAGATACCTATTCAATGATACCCCACCCCACTATAGGATTACAGTACAATTAAAAAAACATCCCCACTTTTCGTGTAGGGAAGGTACCTGATTTTTTTTTCTATATTTTATTCCACATCTTTGTCGACGAGATAAATATTTACTTATTACCTGTACCAAATTGCAGATTTCTAATACTAATGGCCACTGAGCTATGCTGTGAACAGACGGACATGGCGAAACTATAAGGGATTCTTGTTTACTACGGAACCCTTAAATATATACAAATTGAACACCTTTGACCGAATATTCTGCTCTTCGGCTGAATCATGGCCCGAACATTCGGCACTGCGGAATCTCTCATCTAAATTTTGCTTTTAACCGCGAATGGCCGGCTAAATTGATAACTCTTTGTTAAAATGCGTTTGGCGAGGAACAATGCTCTGCGGTTTTGCTTATGATGAAAGTGGTGGCAGACTGTAATCTAGCAAATATGTCGATGGTTTACCAGATACATAAAAGTGCAAAAAAGTTTACCGATTGAATGTATTTGGGTGGATCAAGGTGAGTAACCAAGATGCCAATCGCTAGCGTTCAGTCGCGAACGACCCCTTCGCTGGTTTCGTTACTAA
Source organism: Thaumatotibia leucotreta (assembly GCA_025490895.1). Lineage (NCBI taxonomy): Eukaryota > Metazoa > Arthropoda > Insecta > Lepidoptera > Tortricidae > Thaumatotibia > Thaumatotibia leucotreta. Next base: position 27,579 of record JALPQI010016258.1, read on the forward strand.
GGACGGTGAAGATCTGATTACTGAGTGTGTATTTGCGAGGATCAACTGGTCGCCGTCCACCGTCGCCGTTGGCCTAGAAATCATTGGAGTAACAGAGTAGAGGCAAACCCAGGCTGATAACCAGAGATCGTACGATTTCCAGCATTTTTGGTGCAATGTAGTTCAATTAAGGGATATGGTGTAAGTTATTTATAAGGAGATAGTAAGTTAAGGTTCGTTATTGTCTTACAATGTGTAATTACTTGCTTCATCTTTAACTGACTTCATCTTAAACTAGCTTTAACTAAACCGCTAGGGTTTTTGGTGAAATGTAGTTGAGTTAAAGGAATCCAGGGGTCAATTTTTAGCTGTAACGTGTCATAACACGTTGTAGCATAAAGATGAACCTTAACTCGCTATCTCCTTTCGTATAACTTTCTTCACATCCCTTAATTAAACTACACTGCACCAAAAATGCTGGAAATTGTACGATATCTGCTGATAACTTGGCAGGAAGAGGCAAAGGAACGAGACAGGTGTTCTCTCATTTTGGAAGCCAAGACTCTTTGGATCACTGAATCACCGTAACTCGTTTCTATTGCAATACATGTCACCAGAAAGGCCATAATTAAAGGACATAATCTTCTAAATAATTATATTAAGCAATCGTTTTGCCCAGGCTAATTTTCAAAACAGAACTGTCGATCAAATATCCAAATTAATAGTGGCTAAGTCTACCATTATTGTCATGGTTCTTAAATCCTTTGTAAAATAAGTAGAGTTTTTGGTCTGCGGTTGTCTGCAAATCTGCCGATTAGTATGCTGCGGGAGTAACTGTCATCGATGGAAGCTCATTCACCAAATAAACGACCAGTATAAATCTGACCTCCAGTCATGTACCACTTTTAACGGAGTCTCTGTCAGGTTGTGCTGGTGTTACAAAGTTGCGAATGTTAATGTTATTGAATCATGCGTTTCCAATATTCGTTTCATTTATTTTTAAACGCATCAGCATTGTTTACACTTTTTTGCGGTTTGTAAACTAACCGCCGATAACCACTGAAACGGTTAAGCGTTTTGTTATTGCTTGTGTTGTACTGACTCACGATGCGGCGAAGGAGTGTTATGTTTTTATTTTTGCGTTTATTTTCAATTGCGTGTCAATGAATTATCGCGGTCAGTTGCCCATTTATTTTAATTGTATAATGAAAACATTAATTGTGATTGCGTAATGTTTCAGACTCTTACTCATATTTGTACATTACATGTTTCAATACGAAAGCTCTTTTTTAACCTGACATAGAAATTATGCTGCAGGGAATGTCAAAGCGATCGGGCAGCTGGTAAGTTGGTTGACTGGGGAAAATCCAGGATCTATCCAAACCGGGATATGATAGTATGTACTACAAGTAGTACACAGGAATACTTCTACAAGTTTGCGCTTCGGCGAGATCGGTTGAAGCAGTTTAACCTGAATTGATGTGAGGTGTGACTATGAGGAACAGGATATCCAAAATATCTAGTTTCAATATTCATCTTTCTTGAAGTTCGAAAACGTAAACACAACACGTATGCTTAGTGCGCTCCGCTTTAATATTATTATAGCTGCATTACCACTCATTTCTGAATGACATGATTGTTCTCCCAGAAGGAGTATTGGTGGGGGTTAGTGTTATATACGGTTGCATAGAGGGCGCTCTTGTGACCTAGGGAAAAATCTGACATTTCAGGATTTGCTCCCTGGTCAAAAAATGTTCGACGGCCCGGCTAAACGGTGAGACCTAGGTGAGGGGTGCTCGACCAAATGTCATAGGGAACTGCTGACAGTGCAGTATTTGTCAACTCAACAGGCATTACTCATGTGCAGATTTAACGGAATCTGAGTTTAGGAAAATCCTTCCCATGAATAAATTAAAGTGGAAATGTCTTATTTGCAAAAATAAAAAAGCGACCAATCCCGCTAAGATTTTCTCGCCTAAACAAGTTACGGAATCAAACTCATCAATTCTAAACGTTGATACTGAAAGGCTAACTAATTATCTAGACGGAAAGTTTAAATCGTTAAGTGAACAGTGGCGAAGTGACATCGACCGAGCCGTTCAAGTTGCCACTAATACTCTCAGGCAAGAGTTAACGAGCCTGAGCAATCGAATCGACTCGTGTGAAGATAACATTACTAGAATTAACGAAAAAATCGATACGCTCCCATCTACACTTAGCGAAAGCGACCTAAAACTAGAAAATACCCAACTACGTCAGGATTTGGTGGATATGCAAGATAGATTGGATGACCTAGACCAGGCTGCCCGCAGTTGCAACGTGGAAATCCAGAATATACCGGAAAAGAAGGGAGAGAATCTGGTGCAATTGGCTGGTAACTTGGGCCGTATGCTTGGGATTGACATACCGACCGAAACAATCAAAGCGGTACACCGCGTAGCTCATGGTGTCAGTGCCAGTAACCGACCCAAAAATATAATCTTACAACTGACTACAAGGCGCCTGCGTGATGATGTCATTGCTGCCGCCCGATCGCGTCGGACCCTCTCCACAGGTGACTTATCAACTACCTCGAGCGCTGCTGAGGCCGCCGATGTTAGGCGATTCTATGTGAACGAGCATTTAACGATAAAGAAGAAGATTTTATTCAGCAAGGCGCGACAACTGGCCAAAGAGAAAGACTATAAGTACGTTTGGATAAAAAACGCCAACATCATGCTTCGTAAAACGGATGAAGCTCGAGTCCTCCTTATACGTAACGATGTAGATTTATTAAAAATATGACTATCTTTATTATTCCTGATCTATGTTGTTGTTCACATTGAAATTGTATTCATAACACTGGTATATTTTTTAATTATAGTCAAAGGGAGCTGCATATTAAATAACATAAGCATGTCGTTTGTACACTTTGGTTTAAACACTCACTATAGATAATAATGTTCTCTCTATTTTTTACCAAAATTGTGGTGGTCTCAAATCTAAACTGGAGGAATTGCGCTTAAATGTTAATGTTTGCTCGTATGATATTGTAATTTTCACTGAAACTTGGCTGAATGCGTCTATCTTGGATTCTGAGATTTTAACTAATGATTATGTTATATTTCGGCGCGATCGTAATTCCCTTACGTCACAAAAAAAGAGCGGTGGAGGCGTACTCATAGGTGTAAAAAGGGGAATTGCTGCCACAAGGCGTCTAGATTTCGAGGCGAAGGACCTTGAGGAAATATTTATCTTTTTGCCAAATAAATCTTACAATAAATCGATAATTCTATGTGCCTGTTATATACCACCCTCATCACGACACAATGTTTACGAGAATCACTTCACACGTGTCCAGAAAATCTACTCAACTAATTCTTCATGTACACTACTTCTAATAGGTGATTACAATATACCTAGTGCCACATGGTTCTTTAATAACAATATTCCTCCATGCTCCCCGATGAATTCGGACAATCAAACAACTAAATTGTTATCATACACTATGGCTTTTGCTAACCTTTCGCAATATAACAACATTCTGAATGAGAATAGTAGAGTGCTCGATTTGGTTTTTGGTAATGCTCCTAATTGCACTTTGTCATTAGCTACCGATCCCTTGCTAAAAGCCGTACCTCATCACCCTCCATTGAATATTATTTGCCAATTTTCTGATGCAAAAATTATGAACACTATCAGCAGAACTAGGCGTAACTACCACAAGGCAGATTATGTCAAGATAAGGAATGACATAGATTCTATTGACTGGGCTTCCGAATTTTACCATCTTGATCCTGAAAGTTGCACCTCGAAATTTTATAATATTATTAACAAAACAATACAACAACATGTTCCTTTATCTACCCGAAAATCATCGCACTTCCCTGCATGGTTCTCTGCAGCCCTCATCAGAACTTTAAGGCGTAAACAAAAAACCTGGTTAAGATGGATAACTTATAAGTCCCCTAGAGATTACGGTGAATTTGCCTTGCTTAGGTCCAGAGCAAAACATTTACTAACCAAGTGTCACAACAGTTACATTGACAATGTAGAAAAGTCTCTTAGGACAAACGTAAAGCAATTTTGGAAGTACTCATCATGCCTTAAGCAGTCCAATACAGGTTTCCCACAAGTCATGAAATACGATACTACGATTTCTAACTGCCCAAAAACTATGTGTAATATGTTTGCTAATTATTTCCACTCAGTTTACGAACCTGTTAGTTCTGAAGCTTACGCTACTGATATATTAGAACAAGTTGATGGGAATAGCCCAAACATACTGAACAATCTCTATTTTTCGGAATCTGAGATTCTTTCGGCCCTGAAGCAGATCGACGAGAACAAAGGCCCTGGTCCGGATGGGTTGAGCCCAGTGTTTGTTAAGCGAGCTGGTAAAGCGCTAGCACAGCCACTGCAACACATTTTTAACAACTGCCTACTGAATGGTGTGTTCCCAGATAGGTGGAAGGTTGCGCATATAACACCCATTTTTAAATCGGGACCGAAAGACTGTGTTCAAAATTATCGACCTATCTCTATATTATCTTGCATTCCCAAAGTTTTCGAAAGGCTGGTACATGGGCGAGTCTTTGACTTGGTCAAAAACAACATAATTGATGAACAACACGGCTTCGTTAAAGGCAAGTCCACTGCTACAAACTTGGCATTATTTTTTGGACTCAGTATTCCGGTCCTTAGACGCTAAAGAGCAGGTAGACACTATCTACACGGACTTTCAAAAAGATTTTGACAAGGTTGATCACCTAATTCTGCTAAAGAAGTTATCATACAATGGAATCAAGGGAAATCTTCTCAGGTGGTTTGCCTCTTACCTGCAGAATCGCATCCAAACTGTCGCAGTTAATGGGTATTTATCAACACCATTCCTAGTCACGTCTGGAGTCCCGCAGGGATCAATTATCGGCCCACTCATGTTTATTTTATATATTAACGATATTTCGTCTTGTTTTAACCACTGTGACTTCTTGTTGTATGCTGATGACTTGAAAATCTACAGAAAAATTAAATCAGACACTGACGTTCAACTTGTTCAGGAAGACTTGAATCGATTTAATGATTACTGTATACACAACAAACTGCTCTTAGCATACGACAAGTGCAAATACATAACTTTTACAAAGAAAATTCACGTCACTCAGAGTTGCTACAACCTTAACAATCACGGCCTAGAAAACGTTACTACAATACGCGACTTGGGACTGATTCTGGATACTAAACTGACACTGGATTTTCATATCGACCATATCCTTCAGAAGGCTTACCGAATGTTGGGTTTTATCATGCGCATTTCAAAACGTTTCAAACAAAAAAACAGTCTTTTATATTTATATAATTGTTTAGTCCGTCCCAACCTTGAATATGCCTCAATAGCTTGGAACCCATTTTATAATATCTATATTAATAAAATAGAAATGGTACAAAAAAAGTTTGTTCGTTACGTGGCATATAAAATGCGTTTACCGCGTCGCTCCTACTGTCACACGCTATCAGACATGAGGATGCTATCTCTTCGGGATAGACGAACCATCGCAGACATTGTTATGTTGCGCAACATATGTACTGGACACATCATCTGCCCACAATTGTTGTCATGTATTCGATTCCGAGCATCGGGTAAATGCACAAGATCGAAAGACCTATTCAGCCTTCCTAAAATAAAGACCAATGCCGGCAAGCGAGCTCCAATTTACAGGATGTGCCATCGCCACAATACGGTCCTTAATAATATAGATATATTTTCTTGCTCCCTTTCAAAATTTAAAACTACAGTAAAAGAAATATACCTGTTGTAATTTGTAATTAGTGTTAAGTCTCACGTTATATTTACTTGGAATTGTAAAACATTTTTAGCATGCTTACGAATTTGTGTATAACTTTTATGTTCACAGTGAGATAAGTTTAAGGAAACGTCTGTGCCTAAATACTGTAACGCTCCAATACGATGTATTCTTGTGACTGTTTCTGTTTTATCTCCTTATAAATAAATAAATAAATAAATAAATAAATAATTAAATTCGAGGTGCAATTTGCTAAAGAAGATCAAATCAATCTGTTAGTCGAACGTATTGTGTATCTATTACCTAAGAATGATTCGTTTGACGAACAATAAATGTTATAGTTAAATTGCCTTTAACCTTTATTTATGTTAAATTTAAATTGTATTTTGTTTACGGATAACTTAAAGCTTGTAATCGTTCATTAATTATAATTTTGTATTGGCATGAAATGAGTCATTATTCATTAAGTGAAATTTAAATTTCTTTAGATTAAATAAACGTCTTTAACCAGAAATACGTTGCATAAGCCTTCCTAGGAATTTAATCCTCTATGTAGCCTTAAAGTTGGAGTTTATGTGTTCAAATAAATTCCTAATTCGACTAACGGAACTTAATGAAAACGCCTCCGCTGCAACTAAATTGGGAAAGCCAACGCTGGGGTTTTCCACAATTATTTCACCTGGTGACGCTAAGTCTGCCTAGATAAAGTGATTCTGCTTCCCTGGGAGCAGCGTGTTTCCATTGTTTTTTGAATAACGATTTTCAGCTACCTTTTTTGTTTCACTCGCATCGATATGCCAATGTACGAAAGCAATGGTGATCTGTTTAATTCTTATACGGTTTCCATTTTAATTCGTAACAGAGTATTAAAAAAGCTGGTCTTAGAAGATTCTTAGAAGATAAGTAAGTATTTTTGTATTTGAAAGTACCTACCTGCTATAAGGATTTCCATCAAAATAAGGTTGTAGTGGTAATGACGTTAGCTACGAATGCCAAAGACACGTATTCGATCCCAATTTTGGCCTGCTGTAGACTGTTTGAAACTGTTATTTACATGGATAACGAGTTCGTATATTTTCTTGTGTTAACATACCTATACCTCATACCTATAAGTAGGGACCCTTTAAACGAAGCGTGAAGATGCATCTAGCGGGCCAGCAAGGCGGTAGCGATTGACAGGTTAGGTACTGCTGGTCTCCTGTTCTTTGTCGCCGCGTTTGAGCTTCACTTTTTACTTACGATCAGGTGGAGAGGAGCCACTTTGTTGTGCCAATATAAAAAAATGACTCGACAGTGAATTATTATTATTGTATTATTAGTAAAGGACTCCCCCCATTTGTTCCAGTGTTCTCAGTTTTATACAGTTTAGTTATACTTTTAGATTCACGTTTCCTTCGATTGTCTCATCTTACCTTATAAATTCACGTGTGGTCAACAATGGAACCACGCCCGTTCAGAATGTAGTTCAAACCGATCGCGTAATTAAACCAGGAGCTTTTAAGCTACAGATCGAAATTATAGAAACCAGTTCCGATTTACTTGCTTAACTATCTCATTATTGAGCAGTTAATCCGAACTAAAGCCGCTTTTAAACCGGCCTTATCTAGTTTATGCCCGTTGGATTCTTCGGCCAATTTAAAGAGCGATACTGGAAAAACGTTAATTAAGTTATATGGTGTTTTGAGATCAGATTTGATTGGAATTTATTCTAAGTTTTTGAGTGTTCGTAAATCAACATGTGTGAAGTCGTCAATGTCAAAGGTTTAATGTGATTTGGAGGATAATATAAATGACGCTGTAAATTAAAGTTGAGTGATTGCGTGACGTTTCACGGATTGGTACAATCGACAGCAAAGAGATGTATCTTTTTTTAATTCATTGAATCATAATAAGGTCCAAAAAAGAGTACAGTCATCTCTTCGTGCGGCAGTCAGTTTCAGTAGTAATATAGGAAATCCTCGTTCAGAATTATTACTTAGGAGTTAGGAACTAATTCATGTAAGAACTATTTCTCATGCTTACATTTTTCTCACGTCCCAATCAGCCGGCCAGTAAGTAAAGTTAGACAATGGCCAGTTCAAGTACCTGTCCTATCAGACTACCGTTCGTTGCAAAGGCGGGATTTCTGAATATTACCATAAGCGGCACATTACTGTCTGCCTAATGCCGTGTTTCAACATGCCTCAGCTTTGTTAGGCATACGGCACGGGTCACTTGGTCCAGTAGATGGAGCATAAAAAATATCAACCGAACATCATTATCACACATTAACGCATCTATATTATAAATTATAATGGATTACTAGTGTAATCTGTTATTTGCTAACAGATTAGCAATAACATATTAGAATAGCAATGTAACAGATTACATTGTTAATCTATTATGATATAGGTGCATTAAAATTGGTTACCCATTTTAAGTCGAAAAGTAGGTCTTATATATTTTTGCCAACACAGTCTAGATAAAATGTTAATATGAACGAATACTCACCATCAAAATATAAAAAAATATGTCGATATCCATAAATATCTCACCAATATTACAACGCCGTTGAAAGTCATTTGTATTTACTATTATTGTCGGTATGACTAAAGAGTACCTAAGTAAGAAAACAACACCACCATTGAAAATAAAATAAACGAATTGTTTCACACAATTACAAGCGTTTTATAGAATGAAATGTTATAATATAACAATTAGTTTATATAATTATCTTTAAATACTTTTGAGTCCTTTGCTCGTTACGATAGCTGATATAAGTAATATTTTGAAGGTAAAGCGTCTCAGTGCCTGAATGCGTGCTGCTTACCTAGTTAATAGTCCATATGACTTTATTTTCTACTGCTTTATGTTTTTCTTTCTACTTTAGAAAAGTGAGGACCCAAAGCGACAACGCCAAAAATAGTAATTCTGCATTCTAGTAGTGGTAATCTACGGCCTACGGTCATGACCGTCCACACTAAGCCACACAAGTTTCCACCTATCACAGACATTTACACAAACCTGACCCTTATGTCAATAGAAATAAGAAGAATAAATCGGGAGTTTTTCTCAACCGGTCCGAATACATTTGAATAATGTAAACCTGCTTTGACGGTCTCGGGAGATGACTTGACATAATACTGTATGGATACATGCATGAGATTGATGTTCACGAGTTAGAACTGTATGGCTCTTTCTGACGTATTAATGTATGAACAAAAAATGTTCTTTAAGTGTAAGTTGAATTTTTCAAGACCTTTGACCAAATGAGTATTTCTGAAAAAGTTTGTAAATTTATTTGGATCATGTTTTCAAAATAGACAAAAATTGGTTAGTTGCTAGAAAACATTTTGGAATATGTAGTGGATCTTGCTCTGCAATCTGCATCATTGACTGAATTTTATCAATATCGAATGTCGAATGATCCAAATGTATAAACTTTTTGAGATATGTTTAATTAGGTGGCCCAAAATGGGCGACACGGAAAAGGCTGGCCCAGACCAGGAGACAACGGGATGAACTTGATGAGTCCTTTGCCGGTTGGCCGAATGAAGCATGGTTTAGACTTGTGGAAATCAAGAGAAGAGGCCTCTGCCCAGTAGTGGGCCACTTATCACAAGCAATGAAAAAGAAACCTTTGAAGGGTGTTTTTGTAGGAATTTTAAATAATTTGTTTTATAGGATGTCGGCAGTGTCGGCACCAGTATTGAACAAGTAGGTACCTTCTACCAACTTCGGTTCATTCTTATTTTAATGACACTAAGAGGAAGCATTTATTCTGTCAATATTACAAACAGCTAAATTACCACATTACGCTTTTAGTAATAAGATAAAACGTCCATCACTTGAGCCAGTTGGCTAAAAGTGGCCAATAGTAGCGCGGATCACCCTACATTTAGGAATGATTAGGCCATCATATTTTTGAGAGTGATTTTCAATTGTTTATTGTATGCCATTCATATTGACACTCAAATTTGAGCCAATGAGGCGGAAAAATACATATGATTCATAATTCAAGTTAATGATTTCGAAATCATAACGTGTCAGTCAATTTTAAAAATTCGGTCATTGTCCTGCTTGCTATTCGATAAATGGCATATAAATGTGTTACCATATTATTTTGCACTATATTATAAGCCACATTGTTTTGCACGGCTAAGAAAAGGAATCATAAAGTTAACTTTTTTTCCAACAATTCAAAATCTTTTCCTTTAAAGTTCTCGTTAAAGCTACACTTTCCACGCAAGGAAATCAATGCAAGTAAAACAAATACAAATTAATGAACAATTTTTAATGGCTCACTGTCAATATTGTACGACCGAAACATTATCGATACCTGTTTTAAAACAAAATTAGGTATCTAATTACCTATGAAAAAGCCTATTATCTAATTACCTATGAAAAGTGAATTTTGAAGTTAATTTTCCATACAATGTATTTTGTGTAAGTAGGTATTATTTTTTCATGTCAAATTCAATGACTTCTTATGCGTATTTAAATAAGTGTATCGAAACATTTGAATCAGCAGCATAATATATGACAAGAGTTGTTTTCAAGCCATATTTTCAATATACCTTAAAAAATCAAATAATCAACAAAAACCTTTATTATACATTGCAATGTTGAAAACTAAATAAATATCTAAGTTATTATTTAGATAATAAAATTAGGGACCAACTAAAGTCTACGACTAAAAACGCCAATCTATTATCTGTGATATAATATTTATCTGTGAAATGATAACCCCATAGTTACTACATAATAAAATCAGAACAATAATACGGTAAGGTCCACACTATTTCTCCGCGCGAGATCCCAGAAGCGCAGGTTACAAATTATTCCTCCCACATACTTACATAAGTGCACCTGAATCAATCAAATCACATATTCGTTCCACCATTACTCGCTTATAAGTTTCTTTATTGATTCCGTGATTTATGAGACACTAATATTCTGATTTGTGTGCAGGCCAATTGGAAGTTAGAAAAAGTCTAGTTTGTTTTTGATTTCATACACACATCATCAGCTTATCATAGTCCACTGGACCGAGGCCTCTCCTATTAACTATGCGTATGGACGTATTAGGAGGTAAATCGCCACGCTGGGCATGCAGATTGGCGATCGCAGTAATGTGTCTACTATAATGACGCTGCTGCCCATCATCAATCTTTTATAAAATAATGGTCAGTGACTTCATTTGATTTGATTTGACATGACCTATTCTTGCCCGCCGCATGACAAACGATACATATCGGCTTGGTAGCTTCGGAGACGTTTATGAATACGGTGGTAAGTGTGTACCAATAAGCGCCAATTATCAAAACAACATCACTTCGATTTCACCCATTTGAAGTTAGAATCGGCCCTTAGGTTATTATCTCGATAATTTATTGCCTACTTGGTTGGTGTGGATTTTATGCGTAAATACGTGATTGATTGGCGTTGGGATGTTCTGATAAACATTTTAGCGTGTTTGGGCTTTTTGAGACTCAAAACCTCAATGTTCAAGTGAAAATTAAATATTATTATAAAATAGATAATTTTCATTTATCTATTTTATAATAATAGGTATGTATCGTCGCTTGGTA
>JALPQI010016259.1:0-33037 GCA_025490895.1 Thaumatotibia leucotreta
GTTCCGTTTTTGCCATTTTGGCTACGGAACCCTAAAAAAGTGAAAATAAGTAACACTCTAATATAGATCCATGTCATCCATCAGCTGTCTGCTGTATATATTCCGATAGCCCATGACGTAAAGAATATGCATAAAATTTAGAAAAACAATAGGCTTAGATTCTAATTAGAAAGCTGTAAATAAGTTACCGAGTACTGCGTAGGTACATAAGTTTTTTTTTAATTGACATGTGCGCGATGTTCTTAGTATATTGTACTACAAACCAATATTCAGATAAATAGTTAAACGCTAATTATTTAAAGATTGTTTATTCCCCTAGCACAACTGTCACAGGGCAAGCTGGTAATACTTATATAATAGGGTGGGTAATTTTTCAAAAATTTTGATTTTCTGAAGATAATAGTTACAAAACGGTGCCATTTAATATTTGATTATCACTCTTATTTTTATTATATTTTTAATTTAAATTTTTCTGCCTCCGGATTTGATTAGTAATTTTCTTAAAATGTATGGGACTTCAAAAAAAAAAGTTATTATTTTCGACTTTTTTTTCGTCTCTTTTGGCTCCATAACTATAGAAAAGCTATTTCCAGGTAAACACAATACTCAAACATAGCTCAAGTTGCAATAAAAAGTAAAAACATAGATATCAACTGTGGTCAGTACAAAATGTACTGAAGTTTCTATGAAATCTTTCAATTAGATCCGGAGGCAGAAAATTAATTCCGATGGCCAAATAATTTTGCACACTCTTTGTCGACCTAATTACGGAACTATTGACAACTATTCCTAGTAAAAAACAAATACTTTTTTTTTCTTCATACATCAGTGACCCACCCTATTATATAAACCATTTTTTTTCAATGGGCAGTCCTGAATCCAGTCACATACCTGTTACATATTTAATCCAAAATCAAAACTAAGATCACAATCGCATCAAGTTGATCGCTCATAAAATTTTAATTTCTCGCCTTATTTCAATGCCAAAAGTTGATACACAAAAAACTTTTTTCAAACATGCAATGAAATATTGTAGTTACTTGCCTAAAAAGCGACCGGGAAGTACCCCGTTGCCGGCCTAGGCCGGCAAGTGCCTCTTTTTTAATTTTCATTTGACATAGGGTTGTGACCTGGCATCTTGGCTTTTAGCCAATAATTATCTGTAAGTAATATTAGTATTTAAAAAAATGATTGTCTAATACCGCTTTTTAATTTGCACCTTTCAAACATGTCAAACTTAAAAAAAATGAGGCGTCGGTGTCGTATTTGATTTTTAAGGCTTAGTGGTGGTGTGGCTTAGCTTAGTGTATTCGCGTGTCCACAAGGACTAAAAATATAAAAAAAAAGTATTTGACTTTTGTTCTGTTTCAAAGACTTAGTTATGTAGTTGACTTATAATTTCTTAGAATGAAGATATTTTTTTTTGTTCCATTTCATTGCATGTTTGAGAAAAGCACTATACATACCCCGGCCATGAAGTGACGGGTTGCCGTCCGAATACTATCCGGCCTCGCTTCGCTCGGCCGTCTACATATATTCGGCCGGCAACCAGTCACTTCGCGGCCTCGGTAGTAATGTACTATTGTAACACAAACATGATGACGTTAAACTTTGTTTTCATTAACAAGGTATTTAACGATGTAGTATTTTTTTGTGATCGACCCTTATACGTATTAATATACCAAACGGACAAACATTCCAAATTCCGCGATAAGAGATTGCCTTGAAACCCCAAATTTAACAAACAATTTGTCTAAAACTACCTCCATTCGGAATCCCCTTTTTTTCAATCCTGATTATTTATATGCAAAAAAGGCAGAAGGGATGCGAGGTAAATTCATGATATTATCTTCTCTTAACCTCTGGCAAAAGGGCTATAACTTATACGTGCCGGACGGGTTCCGTGAACCAGTGTCGGTTTGTCCAAAAAGGATAACATAATAAATTATTTGACCAATTGTCCATATAAAGATAGGAATTGGATATCTTTTTCTTTATAAATATACCCAGTGTTATTGGACGCGATATGGGCGACGGTCTCTTTGTTCTGGGATTGCATTGATTTATATTTCGGTATTCATTTTAGAGTTTATTTGTTTATTATTGAAACTTCATTGCACAATTTAAAAAAAAGTACGAACGTTGCACTCAATACCATTTACTCTACCAGTCCAAAATTCGATGAAACAGAAACTTGTATTTAGATGGTGGATCGTCCATATTGAAAACTAACTACGAACACTAATCAAGAAATTTATTGTTTTAATACACATTACACATATAAAGTAAATATACCTTTACCTTCATATAAAAACGTACATAAAACATACCTTCCTATAAAAATGCACAAATAAATAGTATATTTTATAAGTTCCTATTTACTTACATATATTCATGCTAGCGTAAATACGATATAAAAAGCACTACGAAGTTGAGATTAAATTACTAAACAGATTATAAATTATGTATTGTAATTAGATCCTCTTTAAACACCACATGAAATCTCTATTTACTTATATACATTCATGTTTACTTAAATAATTATCACTATTGACTATTGCATTCTTTAGCTTAAACTATCAAAATAACGCTGACACTGTACTTTATTTACTCAAAATAATTATAACTAATATACGCTATCATTTACCACTTAATATATGAATTTACTCTAACATTGTGTAACTCAGTCATACAACCATCTACTTATAGTTGAGACTTGGTTGAGACTATCCTTCATCTTTACCTCTTAGAAACCCATAAAGGCGGAAAAAATGTATCCTTTCAGTCTATTCAAGCCTAATCCAGAGATGACGATGATGATGCATTGCGATTTTCTTCTGTTTGGTCAAGCGGGGAAAAAATTTATGGTATCTTTCGAATCGATTTACCCTATTCGAATTTAGTAACGCATTTTGATTAAGTAGTTAGTGGGCATTATATTAGTAATAAAGTATTTGTATAAAACGTCTTGAGGAATTAAAGGAAATGATAATAATAATTATATTTATTTATACATTTTATTAATTACTTTTTAATAGACTAAATTCAGGATAATATTCAGGAAAAGGAATAATTGTTGCAAGCTGTGAGATTCATATTAGCCGTGAGAATAATCTGTTTACTACACAATTTTACAGTACTCAACGTTTAAAAAACGATTTTAGAATAAATACATTGACATCTGTTTTAGTTTTAGAAACTTTTAAATCATTACAAGGATTATGCCATATATCTCAAAAGCTAACACCTATAACCTGTTTATGACATTGCTAATTTAATCAAAAGTAATCAAAAACATACGACTCATGCGGTAACGCGCAAGCAATATCACCAAATGAAAGTGCCCCTAGGTAATATGCATAAACACCAGGGCCAGTCATGACTAACAAAGTTTAAACATTAATCTATTAACAACAATCATTATACCACAACTAAGCTTATTAAATTACTCCCCTAATATCGTAATAGCGGCGGGTTAAGTTCGGAATTGCTGCGTCACAGCAACATAGTTTGCGAGTTGATTATATTTCGGCAAGGTTCGGCCGGCCCGAATCTCGTGTACAACGTTCCAGTAATGGGCCAGCTACTGCCTCTGAATATTAATTCCTACGTTTTGGGAGTTTGGCTCGCGTTTTATTATTTATACAGGTCACTGGTAAGCAATACGATTAATTATTTCCACGTCTATGTAAGTAAGTAGGTATGGATTATGAGTAAGTAACGATTAAGGCTTCCAATTCGAATATTTTGTCCACATTAGTATTCGAATAATACGACATGAGGTATTCGAATTTTTATTGTCTAATGTTAATTTTTATCCTTAAAATTTAACAGCAAAAATGACGTTACATGGTTGTACAATAAAACGATTTACTTACGTACTTTTTCGATTTTTTATGAAATTATGGTTGCAGTTTTTTTGGTTACCTACCCTATATTTAGATTAGTTGATGTTTTCTCTTGTCATAATTTTACTTAGTTAATAATTAAAGTTGCTATACCCTCTCAGGGTTCATGTTGATACTGTACTTAGCTTTTAGCTATAGATAAGCATCAAATGTACCTACACATGAAACGCAATAAAATATTTGAATTTGAATTTAAATGAACAAAGTGGACAGTTAGTACATAACTGCAATAATCTCTAGTTATCTTTGTTAATTGAAATATTTGACGTAAATATGCTAATCAGATTAATTTTACAAGCCATTTTAACTTTGTATATTATCTTGAAAGCATTCGAATATATCACAATATAAAAAACCGAATATTCGAATACCTGAAACTTTTTGCACATTTGGAAACGGTTCAATGTTTTATTTATATGAAAGAAGTGCTATTTTTTTAATGACACAATATCGATAAAAGACAATATTTATAGACTTTTTTATGTGTGTAATTATAAAACTAATACAAAGCAAATAATTGTACCGAAATAAAATCATGAAACCAAATAGACTCAACAAAGAGTAGGTACTTTAGTCCTAGCCTACATACACTTTATTTTTCCATCTTCCGTAGTCTTATTTTCCGTCTTTAAAGGTAACTTTATTCGAAAGACAGAAAACATTCGATCAATACAACGCGTCAAGTAATTTAGACGAAATGAAAAAACTTTTCACCACACTGGTTTTGACATAATGGAGAGGCTTTTGTAATCCGATCACTAATAATAGACGTTGAAAATAAAAGGTGTCGTAAAAAGAAAAAGCGGGTCATTTATTATATACATGATTAAGTACGGCTGTACATTTAGTAACTAGACGTCTTCGTCTATAGTATTCCTCGTTTATTTTAGCGATAATAAAAATAGTAATTTACAATGCATACGTTCAGAGAGTGCTCTTTTTAAGGGATCACTGCTGGTGAGGTTATCTTTTTTTCTTCAATTATCATTTTAATATTAGCTGTTGCTTGAATAGATAGGAGACATTTCTTAATTTTTGGAAGACTAAAATCAGCCTTTTAAATATCGTTTTAAAATATTTGGGAAGCACAATTTAACTTTTCGTTTTCAACATCAATGCTCGATATTTTTAGTCACTAATATTTACAATAAATACCTATTTTACATTTATTTTCAGTCAAATCAAATTATAATATTTTGTAAGACAACTCTAATTGTTTTATTAAATATTTTTGGAGTTGTTTTTTTAAGTAGTAATTGTTCTATATAATATATATTATGTAAATTTTAATATAAGATGTCATGTATGTACCAAAGATCTTCTATGCTTTCTTTGATAGTCAATAATTTTTTCTTTGATATAATATATGACTTCTAATATTTAAATTTAAAATTATGGTATTCCATATCAAGACTTTTCAGGTTTCGTGGAAACACCATTAATTTAACATATTGGTAAATAACTATGTACGTACTTAAAAACTGTTAACAGATACATTTATTCCAAGGGGGATCAATATTTTCATTATTCAACCGTTTAATATGGTAGTTGAAAGGAGAAAATTTTATAGGTCTCATAGTATAGAGACATTAACCACTGAAATTACTTACTACACAGAAAACATCGCAGGCAAAATGTAGGACAAATTATTTCTGAAATCAAAATTTTCTAACTCACGTCTGTCATCTTAGATGTTCATAATAAATCTAATATTTTTACGGTACGTTTAATCCTAAAATACTTTCGCAGATATTTAATATAAAATAAGCGAGTGAAGATAGTAATTTTGACGTTAAGTAAATTCTTCATTTCAAGCGTTCATTTCAATTGACTGAAAATGTTTAATGAGTAGCTATTTTATTTTCAAAAGTCTGCAAAATGAAGTCTTTTTAAGATAAGATCGTCCGTCGAGGCATTTCGCTGTCCGCGCTCGGTTTTCGCCGGGCCCTAATCTTCTCAGTACCCTTACTATGGATAGACTTTGTAATTTGGCTACTTATCAGTTAAGTTATTTTATTCATAAACGGCCACATGTACAAATATGGCACTTTTGGTTACATATACACGGTGCCCATGAGGAAGGGGAAAAAAAAGCAACAGCGGATTTCTGACCAAATTTGAAGTTAAAAATGTCATGTGAAGTTTTCTGCATTGAGTCTATTTTAAGAGAAAATTATATTTTTTCCTAAAACCGTTTTAGCCCGTTACGCTATGATAAACGCATTTTAGGAAACGATTTTGTTACCATGTTGTCTTAGTCCTGTCACACTTAATTGACAGACATCAAATGAACAAACAAAATCTTTAATTACCTAGCAAATAAAAAAAACTTTTAAAGTTCATTTTTCGCGAGTTTCATTAATAAAATCCTTTTTTTGTGTATTGAGGCATTCAAAACATCAAAAAAAAACTAACTAAAAATATTTTTTTTTGCAGATTTCACCAAAACTCACTTAACATTTTTTGCTTCTTTTAGTCTCAGGAATATGCTGTTAAAATTTTTCCCTTTCCTCACGGGCACCTTGTATTATTCTTAATGTAATCACTTCTATTTTGGTTTTATGGGACTATTTCACAAAACTAGCGTGCGTTTGGGTCGACGGTCGAGTCGCAACTGATAATATGGCGGTTTAGCACTAAAGTTAGTCACGAAAGAGTGATAGTGCAAAAAGAGCACCTGTATAATTTTTATACTTTCTAACGACAAATCGACAGGTCTTAGTGCCACGTAAAATATTAGTGTTTATAATGTTGTTTTTGCAACAAAATACTTTTTTAAGGTTTTAAATTGTGTCCTTTTTGTATTTAATGGACGAACTGTTGTGAGCTCACACTCTCAATCTATTAACTGGAGGGTCGCAGGTCCGTCTGCACGCTCTACGCGAAGCCAAGGGCTGAAAGTCCGAGCGGTTAATTCACACTCCCAGTCTATCAACCGGAGGGCCGCAGACCCTACGGCACACTCTACGCCGACCCAAGGGCTGAGGGCCCAAGGGGTACACTCACATACCTTATAAATGTTGAAAACAAACATAATTTACACATTTACCTCTCCTTATCCTTGTAACTTTAATTACCTACTTTTCTTTATAAGAAAGTATTTTATACGCCTAAACCGTACAATATTAAATAAAACCGTAACATATTTTGGATAGTGAAAAATAATATAGTGAAAAATCTATAATAGACAATAGACTTGATGATAGTCAATTACATCAACGACTTGTTTCACAATCCTCGGTTAAATAATTCCGTCAGATAAAATTATCACTATTCTTTTTCCCCAGATACATAAAATACACTTCTTTTCATGAACTATTCACTTATTACGAGGTGCCCTTTGGACACTTCTAGCTCTAGAAGCTAGCGTGCGAAGTTTATATATTATGGATTTGACACTATTACTGTATTGAATTATAGTAAGGGTTCATGACGACATCTATCAACCGCAAATTGAGGCTGTAATCCCTATAAACCCGTAGTTCAACGATGTTCACAATGACGACCATTTGAATCCAATCCCGTCTTGATGCTTAACTCGATTGTCGATTTTTTATGTGAAAGATTCATTAGAAAATCCTTATTCTTCACAAAATATGTTACGGTTTAATTTTATGTTATGCGGTTTAGGCGTATAATATTTCGTAAATATGTTTTAGAAGTCTAAATGTATATTATATGAATTTTGCTTATATCGTATTATAAAGTTTCATTGTGATTAAGTAACTTATCAAACGTTAGCTGTTTAAGTAAAAGTTCATACTTCAAAGTAAACCACGTAAGATTATTGCCTTTACACCGCATAATTTAACATGGTTTTGTTCGTGCAACTTAAAAACTTATTTCATACTTTGGTATTAAGTACACGGTCATGAAAACATACCTACTTAAATGCGTAATATAATCACTTTTAAAATTGGAATACGTTTAATCCCTATGACTTAAATTGCTTCTTACGATTGCTAAGACCTATAAAACATACTGATAAAGTCGACAAATTGCGAACAAATTATAATACCTATAATAATATTGAGTATCCATAAAATGCAGTATCATTTTAAACTCACATAATATGACCAAAACAACAGTTATTGAATTATTGTTCGACTTAGTTATTTAAAAAGTCGATCTTTCTTACCATTGTTTCAATATTAATATATTATTCCATTCGTTCATCAGAGTATATAATAGCTGTGCTCAGTTAAATATCTAGGTAAATAATAATTTTTATTTGTTACTCTGCCGCGTTTAATTTTTATGGGCATTTTCCTCCTAATGCGACCATACGCATAGCTAATAGTAATAAGAGAGGCCTACGCCCAGCAGTAGATTCAGAGGGGCTGATGATGATTTGTTATTCTGATAATATCATCGCTTTCTGCAATCCACAATTACCGACTTTTATAGGCTTACAAGTATGATGGTACCGCGTCTAATCGTTTGTTTGCTGTCACGTTCTAACAAATATGCTAGTGCGAAAGTGACGTGTAGCACGATACATAATATAAATCGTGACCATCATAAGCCACCTGTAACGAGCGAATACATAGAAGATTTCAAGCTTTAACTTTGTATAGATACAAAGTTAAAGGTGATGAAAAATGGCTTTTAATGAGTAGGTAGTAATTTTTTGTTTCTAATTAAGAACCTGTCTATTTTCATATTTATTCCCAGTAAAATTAAATCTTATCATCCAGAACTAAGATATCTCAAAAGATCTTACCCTAAAAATGTTGTCGGGCTAAAAAGGAATGAATAAAAGTGTCGAGTTTTGCCTTCTTACATAATTCAATAGGGGTCTTTTCAAGCTAAGAGCTTGTTATGTCTTGTTCTAAGCACTTTTAGTATATTTAAGAGGCCTATTTGTGTTAATGACATGTTGACAGTGGTATTTGCAAAACAATATTACCAAGTCATAGATTACATCTTATGAATGTAATTTTAGTGATCACAGATTTTTGATTTTAATAGCATTATTTGATTTCTTTTTTATTTATTATTTCCACAATAAACAAATTTTAACAAATAACCTTCAAACATTTTAAAAGAAATCCTGTTGTTATTTTTGATACACCTACACCCAAAACTAAAAAAAAAAACGAAGCTCTCCCAGACAGTAGGTACAAATAGACCTGCTTGGGAAATGTTTCTTTTTCCTATGATAGTTAATTTTATGAAATAAATTTAATAATAATGCAAATTTAAGACTTCAACTATTTCATTGTAAAGACAGTCGTTTTTCTTGTACACCTAGGTTCACCTAGAACTAGGGTTTAGAACTTTCACCAAGTCTAGTAGATTACTAAATTCTCTTTTTTTATTGATTAAATATTTTCGGTGAATTCTGTTTATGAACACACATTTTCTTAATGAAAAATTGTATATGTATGTGTTGATGAACTCGACTGTACTTGGTTTATGTTTAATTTTGGAAATACCATGATATTTAAATTGTTCTTTCTTTCATTCTGAAACCAGGATGACGTTTAAATGAGATCACGTTTCAGATTCGCTCGCACATAAATCAGGTCTGTGGCATAAAACTGGCAGACGCCATTCAGGCCCCTGTACTATTAGAATTGAAATATTCAACAAGTGCTAAATGTTCCTGAAAGTACACCTACCTACTACCTACTACTAGTATTACCTGTATAACTATCTCGAGAAGGAGCGTAACCGTAATACATATCTCTATAACTTTTTATATTCCTATGTCCGTACATTTGTGACGTAGTAGAGTTATTATGCACAATCTCAAACGGGTCTTACTGAACAAGGTTTCCCATGGGATCTATTCTATATAAAAAACGTACTTTTTTTAAACTAGTAAAGTTTGAGTTCATTAATTTGTAAAAAATCTCGATACTAATATGTTTACAATATCATAAAACGAAACTGGAAATTATGAACACGTCCGCACCGGTCGGTTTTAGATCAGTATTTTTTTGCGATATGCAAAGACCATCTTAACAGGTTCTTGACACTTGGGATCACGACCCCGCAATAATTCTGTATACAGCATTGTACGGGGAGATTAACCCTCTGCGTGTAATTCTACCATTAATACTAAATTACATTTTGAGGTTAAATAGAAACACTGCTGATTGAAACACTGCCGGATTAATGGACTCGAATTAAAACATCGATGTAGCATTAGGCAAATTTATGGCTGGTGCGATAAGCCCTGACATTTTGACGGACGATCCCAGGATTATGTCGTCATGTGTTATTAGGGCGCGATACGTGATATTACATGCATAATGAACTGAACTAATTGTTTAATCAATGCATGGTGAGTTGTTCTTGCTGTTTGGTTTGCAAAATTATGTGAATCATTGTTGAGTGGTAACTTACTAGTAGGTGTATGTTTCTATGTATAACCTTATCATGCCATTGTAGAGCAGCACTATTATTATTTTACGTTTTCTATATTTAGACTTTATGTTGGCCAACTTCCCAAAAATTATCAATTTAAAATAAACATGTGAGAAGATGATGTTTTAAAGACAAATCTGCCTGCGACCACGGGTGTAATGTCATGCCCGAAACGTCAGGGTACAATTAAACGTAATTTTACGCGATTGAGACCCGTTTGTCTTTAAAATATGAGTGATAATCGTGAAAGTTTAAATCAATTTATTTCAGATATTGTTCAGAAAACGTATCCAAAAAGAATACAGCCGAAGGGTAACCATGAATTCTTACTGCTACTACTTTACTAAAAGGATCTTTTTTGAATTTGTAAAATGAACACAATGTACTTAAATCTCGAATTTCAAAAGAGAAACTAAGTGACCCATTTTATGATGCTCTCAAATGCCACTTGCTCTTGCACGAGATGTTCTTCCACATATAGTTTTCGAGCTATGAAAACTAGACCGTAACCCTGAGCATGCCATCCAATTTCATAGGGTATTGCTTCCGATATTCTGCTTTAAAATATAAAATACATAAAATTGTATACCGAAGATTCCTACATATTATAAGAATCGAAACTCAGAACGTCATTGTTCTTTACATGTAAAACAAACTTCACTTTAGTATAAACATACATTATAGATTCTACGCTTAAAGTTGCACCGCGGAAATATATAATCGGTACTATCAAATCAACGATTTGCAAAATGAAATAGAATAAAATTTACATTGAAAATATAAAATCTGTTAAATATTAATAATTGACCCGTTTGTCTTTAAAATATGAGTGATAATCGTGAAAGTTTAAATCAATGTATTTACATTATTTTCTATGAAATGTTATACCCCACTCGTATTGTTTGATCAAGAATGTATTTAATTACGTAACCAGCCAATTAAACATCAACAAAGTAATAACATTTAGGGAAGTGTTAAACTCTACAAATAAAACTACTATTTTCAAACAAACCGGTCAAAATCAAAATGCTACGCAATCGCCGTCCAGGCTTTTACCGTTCCCATTTTTCTTTTTCACGCGACGAGATTTACCATTGACGCGAACTAAAATAAGAAAAAAAAATCGAATCCACGGAAAGGGTTTATCCCTAACAAACTCTAGTTCTGGCCGGCTGGGCAACAGTTGCGGAGTGGCTGCAATGTTGCGTGAAATTGCGCTGTATGTCATTCACAATGCCTATTGAATGCACTCTCTCAAAAAAGCCAGCATAGATGTGAATGGATTACGAATTGGTTTCACCGGCGTGGAGATCAAGCTACACTGGGCATAGAATCATGGTAGTTTTATAGTGTTTTTGAATGACAGAGTTGCATTCGGCCTCGATTCTCTATACATAAACTGGATAAAATTGTCATCCGGATGCGATAAAGCTTTTATTCAGATTGCGTAGAAATAGAAAACCTGTCTAGAATAAAATAAAAGGGAAATTTCTTGATTTTGTTTTGAACAATTTAAATAGCTAATAAATGTAACACACCCGTTTACATGACGGTGTACGTTAAAAAACGAACTCTCTAATTCATAAAGATATCCTAACTTATAGCCCAAAAGTAGCGTCCCTTACAGTCTGATAAATATATTGATAAGATCGAAAGGGACAAAAAATACTTTTTGGCTTGCTAAGTTAAAAGACGTTTACGAATAAGGGAGAGGTTCATAATTCATAAAATATTATTTATTATACCACAAAAAGAAAATAAATTAACAAACAGATTAACTTCAACATAAATAAATATAAGTACCTACATATAAAAACTGTACATGGTCCCTTAAAGCAATCTCTTCAAATAACCTTGCAAAGAGAGACAATTAGATAAGGCTTATTTAGATAACAGTTTTTTTTAACCCTCGGCAATTTAAAGTTTAGTTTAAAACTAATGACTGTCAAAGCTACAGATTGCCATTGAACTGAAGAGCACTGATTTTATTAAAAATACATAAATAAATATCCTGGGTGGTGACTGGTGAGATTAACTATTTATTTAAATATCTAATAAACAGGTAAGATTTGCAAGGGCATAAAGTTATACCTAAGATTATATTTTTGTTAATAACTCGACAATAGGGAAATCCTACATCAAATCATCTAGTAACATCATCGGATCAACATTTGTGTGTGATTATACCGATTATTAATCGAATTTTGTTCAAAGGATTGGTATTCAAACAACCAATGTCAAGAGTTTCTTACAGCTATCCTACTCGTACCTACCTGACTTTTTTCTACCAATACAATATTTAATGTTTAACTTCTCTTTTTTTGAAGTAATTGTGAAAACTCAAATCAAATTATTCATACTAAATATTTTGATTTGTGGTTTTATTTATTTTTTCCTCAGTAGTCACACTACTTGATTCTATATAAATTATAAATAATAAATAAATAAATAATAAATAAATAAATATCTTGGGACATCTTACACAAATCGACCTAGTCCCACGGTAAGCTCAATTAAGGCTTGTGATGTGGGTACCAGGCGACGATATATATAATAGATAGACACACATAGATACTTAAATACATAGACATCCATGACCAAGGAACAAATATTTGTGATAAATAAATACACAAAGAATGCCCTCGCCGGGATTCGAACCCGGAAGCTCCAGCTTCGTAGGCAGGGTCACTACCAACTAGGCTACGGAGGCTGACAAAATAATGGATATTAGAATTAGAGTACGATCAAAGGCGCCTAGCCTTTTAAGCGATTGCATATACCTGAGAAAATTGACTGGTGGTTGCTAAGACCGAGTGGCCGCGAAAGCTGAGCAGGGGGGTTAGATTCCTACCACTGACGTTGGTGATTTTGGTCGTTTTTTCATTGGTAAGTGGCATCCAATATTTATAATTCTCTCTTTTTCATAACAAATAAAAAATATGGATGTTAAAAAAAACATATATTTCATAGTTGTAGAATGTATTACGCAGATTTTCACTATTACATTATTTTATCAGTAATTAATCTAATTTACCACTGCTCTCGTTCCTAAGAAGCCTCATTACTTTATCCATTTTTCTTATTAACGTCAGTTGCATGTAACAAACTTTCGCTCATATTTATACCGTTACTTTGTAATTTTGTTCGCAGAGAGGTTTTTCTATTACCGCAAACTGTGCTTGTACTCTGGAGATGAAGTTAATGAGCAACTTGCTCTTTGTTGGTGGATATTCTTAGATAATATTCTTGATAGTTCATTAGTTTTATTTTCAAGGAGCTGTAATATAACTAAGTCATGTTTGTATTTTTATTTTGTAGAAGCTAAGAAACTTAATACGTCATAGAATCCTACACATGACTGAATGAAAATGAAACGTCCGAAGCAAGCTTCGTGAGAACACATTAATTAAACAAGTCTCTTTGTAATAATTTTTGTTTTTTAAACTTATTTGGATTCGAATCTTAATTGTGACGTTAGTGAACTTGGTGGATCACTTTAATACTTACTATTCACATTTTTATATCCCGCAATTTATTGTTACCTGAGCATTTATCAAAAATACGTGATCCAAATGTACAAACTTTTTGAAAACTGCTCATTTATATGCTGAAATAGTTTTTTTAGTTTTATGGGTTGCGTATATTATAGGTAACAATGATCATATGTCCTTAAGTAGTCAAAGTGACACATTCGAATAAAAACCAAACGGATTAAGAGAAACATACAATACCCGTTCCTATTAACTACAAGTAATGCGGAACAGAAATCGCTCAGCATGAATACAAGTCCATTAAGGAGCTTAAATGGTCGTCAACAAGCTTTAGCTATTAACGAAAAGATTTTGTAAGACACGGGAAATCAATAAGTTACGCTGAGTACAAAAATATCCAAAGAATTTTTCTGAAATTCGTACATTAATATAAAAGAAATGTGATATACATGAAACGAATTAATTAAAATCCAAATAAGGATTTGTTTCCTTGTCAAAGCAAATTACTTATTTTTCGATTCGCCTGAAGATACAATTTGTGGATTGTTGATTAGGATTTCCTTATGCTGATAAATAAAATTGTCTACATTCAAAAATATACATCACACTGCTTTCAGTAGGACCCATTCATTTCGTGAGAGATTTAAATCGTCCATTAACAGGACCATTATTCCCATAAAACACCTATTGACCTACTTTTACTGTCCGTTTTATTAAAGAGTAGATATATATATAGTTGTAATTTAGTGATAGTTCACGTTAAATGACTTGTCTCACTAAGAGCGAGTAAGTGACAAACTATCGGCGACAGGAAAAATTAAAATGCTGGTAGCTAAATGAAACGCGATGATATTTTAATAGTGCACTACTATAAAGGCCGGGACGAAAGGGGTTGCCGGCCGAAGAGGATAGGTCTGAGGCGGGCAACCCCATATTTCCGGCCGAGGTCTGTATAGTGCTTTTCTCAAACATACAATGAAATAAGCAACTAAAACATCAAAGTTTTTTTTTTGGCAGAATATCAGGATGCTGCGCCACAAATTTATGTGGAATGGAATTAAAGAAGAGCACTTTGCTGGCCTAGGCCTTCAAGATTTGTATTAAATTCCATTAATGACCTCTTGTCCTAGTCGCTTCTCAAATATCAGACTTCGCAGCCTATAAGGAACATAACAACAATATTTCATTGCATGTTTGAGTAAAGTTCATTGCTCAACGAAAATCGATCGCTTTCTCTTATAAACGGGAGCGACTATCCTTTGTCAGTTTCTAATTTATTGATAGTTCAAGTTAAGGCACCTGTCTCACTAAGAGTGAGTAAACGTTGAGCTATCGGCGATAAGAAACAACAAAAGTGTTTTAAGTAGGTAAATGAATCGTGATGGTATTGTTACGTTCGTGGGGTGGGTTTTCTATAGAAAATGTATAAATAAGCCACTAATTAGAACTGATACTTTAATTACTAATTAAAAGAACAAACACTTTACTAAAACACTATTAGTCACACACTTAACACTTCAAACTGGTACACTTTTACACTCTCAAACTCGCCGATAGAATCGCAGTCTTAGCTCTTGATGTTATCTCTTCGCTGTCTCACTTGAAACTCTCCTTGGCCGGGACATACTGGGCTTTTATACAAGCCACTCAAATCTACAAAGTACGAGAAGATTCGACTCTAGAAAGTTCCCGAGTTAGGTGCGCGAACATTCTAGAGTATCGCTGTCTCTTTCTACAGGTTTCTCTTTCACACCCGTCCAGAATGTTCTCTCTATAGCTGTCTCGTTCACATCCTTCCAGAACATTCTCTCGTGCTGTCTCTATCTAATAGTGCTTTCTCTTTCACTCCTATGGGAAATTTAGCTATATACCGATTTGTACTTGAGAGGCCCGAAAGGGGTCCTGAAAACGCCTGAAAACGGATTTTCAGGTTATTGCGCCATCCGATAGAGGGTATCCTGAAACGGCCTGAAAACATGTTTCAGGCGCCTGAAAACGACGGTATCTGGGGTGAATATTTGATTTTGTAGTATGTGAAAGAGGACCTTCTGAAACGGCCTGAAAACGCATTTCAGCCTGCTGAAAACGCTTCTAACGTGTCTAAAATCATATTTGTAGTTTTTATCATGCCATCGGCGTAACACTACCCCCTCCTAAGACATGCTCGTCCCGAGCATCATTATTTCCGTGGTATTTGGCGAGCCGGTCAACGTGAACAATCTTGCATGGGCTTCGTAAATTCCTCCGTATCCGATACGTAACGTCATTGATCTTCGTAACCACTGTACGAGCTGCCATCCATGGTTTACCGTTGGATACTTTTTCCACAACTACACATCGACGCCCTCCCTGACTTGCTGTTCCTGGTAAACGCACTGGGACTCGAACCTGTGCCTTTGGTAGGAGAACAGGTCTTCTGGAGCAGTAAACATTCCCACTAATTCTTCCTTCCATTGGAACCTCATCAAATCTAGTTTTCAGGACTCCAACTTCCATGTCAATTTTATAACCATGGTACCTCATAAAATCTAGTCCAATAATACAGTCATCAATTATGTCGGCAACAATCACTTTGTGCCGATAAATGTGCTTGCCAATTCTTAAATCCACTCCTGTCTCTCCCTTGATGGGAATATACTGGCCAGTGGCTGTAAGCAGCTGTAGATGCTTCGGTTGGACTACATGACCTCGAGTCAGGTGTTTCAGAAGCCAATGATTAATCACCGTCCGAGAAGCTCCGGTGTCGATAGTAAGGTTACATGGTATTCCACCAATTTCTCCCTTGACGACCAGACTATTCCCGTCGTTGGCTTGTGAGATAACTACTGGGACATTTCGACCTCCAGCCAGCACTCGTCCCTTAGTCCTGGCTCTTACTCGTTTCCCTGCTGCGGCTCTGGTCGTACAGAGCCCTTATTCCTGGTCACAGGGGATTCATCTCGTTCTCTCCTGCTGCTTCTTTTCGGGCAACTAGTTTGTATATGGCCAAGTTCTCCACAATGGTAACATCGTGGCCCAAACTTCCGATGAGGTGCAATGCTTCTTTTCGGGCAACTAGTTTGTATATGGCCACGTTCTCCACAATGGTAACATCGTGGCCCAAACTCCCGATGAGGTGCAATCGGCTCCCTGGCAGAAATCTCACGTAGCTTATACGATCCTGATGAATCTTGGCGTACAGCTTCAACTTCTAGGGCATGAGCTACGGCATCCTTAAGGCTTTCGTGGTGCCCTAGTCGTACTGCCGCCCTTACTTCCAAATCTCGGATCCCATCAACAAATGCCTGCACCAGCATGGTTTTTATCAAAGAGTCAGCTGAACGTTGGTATGCCTTTCTGACCAGCTTTTCAATTTCCAGGGCCCATTGTTGCAATGTCTCATTACGTCCCTGCGTTCTGTCTTTCAGCTGAGCTCGGTAGACATGTTCCAGGTGACTGTCTCCGTAACGGGCTTCTAATGCTTCTAGAAGCCGGTCGTAAGTTTGCTCTTTTCCAAGAGCTTCTAGAATTGTAAGAGCCTCGTCACGAAGTGCCAGCGTCAGAGCCGTCATCGCTTGCTCCTTACTCCAACCGTTTGCTTTGGACACGGACTCAAACTGTAGCTTGTACGCCGCCCACGAAGATGTTCCATCAAAAGGAGGTGCCTTAAATTTTCCACCTCCCGGCACAGATATCTCGGGTGCGCAGGTACTGATGCCATTAGCTACTTTTAATTCAAGCTTCTGGAGGCGACGCTCAACCGCTTCCTCTATAACATGAATCTTGTTCTCCATGTCACTGAGCTTCCCTTGGACTTCGTACATTTCTTGCTTCCATTCAGTAGCAGCCTTGTGCAACTCTTGAAGAATCAATTTCGACTGTTCTTCTTGTTTCCGCGACTGTTCTTCTTGTTTCCGCGACAGTTCTTCTTGTTTCCGCAACTGTTCTTCTTGTTTCCGCGACTGCTCCTTCAGGAGAATCAGAATAGTTCTGAGGTCTACGTCTTGAGTACTCTTAGCCTGCAAACCAGACGGACCGGGCTTGGATGCAGTATCCTCACATGCTGGAGGCTCTTCACGTACTGCAATATCCTCCTGCGCTGCAGGTTCCTCACGTGCAGTTTGGCTCCGGGTCACAACTCCTTTTGGCTCGGTCTCGTTGTCACGTGGCGTTATACCCATTTTCTATCCCACTTCTGACACCAAATGTTACGTTCGTGGGGTGGGTTTTCTATAGAAAATGTATAAATAAGCCACTAATTAGAACTGATACTTTAATTACTAATTAAAAGAACAAACACTTTACTAAAACACTATTAGTCACACACTTAACACTTCAAACTGGTACACTTTTACACTCTCAAACTCGCCGATAGAATCGCAGTCTTAGCTCTTGATGTTATCTCTTCGCTGTCTCACTTGAAACTCTCCTTGGCCGGGACATACTGGGCTTTTATACAAGCCACTCAAATCTACAAAGTACGAGAAGATTCGACTCTAGAAAGTTCCCGAGTTAGGTGCGCGAACATTCTAGAGTATCGCTGTCTCTTTCTACAGGTTTCTCTTTCACACCCGTCCAGAATGTTCTCTCTATAGCTGTCTCGTTCACATCCTTCCAGAACATTCTCTCGTGCTGTCTCTATCTAATAGTGCTTTCTCTTTCACTCCTATGGGAAATTTAGCTATATACCGATTTGTACTTGAGAGGCCCGAAAGGGGTCCTGAAAACGCCTGAAAACGGATTTTCAGGTTATTGCGCCATCCGATAGAGGGTATCCTGAAACGGCCTGAAAACATGTTTCAGGCGCCTGAAAACGACGGTATCTGGGGGTGAATATTTGATTTTGTAGTATGTGAAAGAGGACCTTCTGAAACGGCCTGAAAACGCATTTCAGCCTGCTGAAAACGCTTCTAACGTGTCTAAAATCATATTTGTAGTTTTTATCATGCCATCGGCGTAACAGTATTTTAAAGTTCATCGCTCTTGTCAGGGCAAAACTTCGGATATCAGTCACCATCCCCAAATAAAATAAATCTGTCAGATAAATGTTAGCTGCTATTTTATATTCCCGGGGAAATGGATAATGGTAATTTTATCTGACGAATAACTTTGTAAAAACGAAACAGTATCATATGTAAAAGTTAATTTACGAGTATCTGAGCATTTTCAAAGTTTTTTTTCATAGTAAAAGTTGCAGGTTAGTATTATTAACAGATTCTGATTTAATTACCTTGTATTCATTTTATAAATTATCCTGTCCCCTTAAATTGGCAGAAATTAAAAAAAAATCGTGCGTTCTAGCCTCCTCGCTGCTGTGAGCAAAAAATTCTGCCTTAAAAAAAAACGAAAAGTGCGTCAAAAAGAATGTATCTTGAAAGCTAAACATAAGATATTTTTTAAGATATTTTTCATATACTGCCAAGTTAAGGGTATAATTTTTACCTACCAAAGACCATATTAAGTGCGTTTATGCGTATAACGATATCGCCGTATTCGCCAATATCCAGTTTCTTAGCGACGTATTGGAGCGTCGCCTTACGCACAGAAGGTATCATTCATTCTGACAGATCTCGGGTTCAATCTAAACGTAAGATATTTTTCAAGCGCCACCTTTGGTGTATAGCCCCGGTTCTTTTATAACAAAGTTGTCAATTCGTGTCACGACCTTCTTTGCCCTTATCAGGAATGTCTGCAATTTAGAACTTCGAACGGTGTTTGATGCCAAAACTGCGGCATCTGCGTGCTCTAGAAAACTGGAGCAAAAACGATTTTTAAATGTGATAGATCTACGATGACAATAGGCGTGATAAAAAATTATGTTCCCTGTAATACTACACATTAAATTTTCGTTTTATTTGATAACAGAAATAAATAAATCTCGACATAAGAGCCAAAAGGTCGGTTCTGTGAGTTTAAGATATAAATAATGTATCTAAATTCTACCTTGCGTCAATTTTAAAATTACATTTACAAGTCAGAAGAATTGCTACCGACCTCAAGCCTTCTTACACATATTGACCTCCTGCTTCGTAGGCAGGGTCACTGCCAACTATAGGCCACGGAGGCTGACTGAGCAAGTCATTGCCAATTATGAGCACTGGTGAGACTTTGACGCTCGATAAGATGCACTCGCACTGCTTATCTTTCCAGTAGCCGTATCATGCGTTGGCAAGTCTCGGTTACGTAGCCATTGTTTGAGACGTGGCTTTTCTGGGCAAGATTCGCGTCGTTGCTGCATTCTTGGTGATTGTAGGACGTCAATGATCAAAGGATTATCATGGAGGTGTGCATTATTGTTTTTTTTTACTTTAGGCCAGAGACCTTAACCGATAAACATTTTGGGCTTTTAGACTGTTAAATTATCATGTACCCAAACACTTCAAACAGGCATTAAATTGAAATCCCCAAGGAAAACGGAAGCTTGGACATCCCAAGGAATCCTAGCGAAGCACTGCGATCATAAGCGAGGCGAAGAGTATTGGGAAGACTTTTGTACTTGACTTTGGTTGGAAGTCAAGTGAAAAGCTTGAGAACGATTGCATAGTGAGTTACTGTAGATACTCTTTGCCCGATCCAGGGGACCATCTTAACCTCGTGCCTACATTACGTCAAAATTTGCCAAATCAAATTGGAAATTTGTCTAATTGACATAGAGTTATAAAAAATATTGTCCCTTATGTCCTTTGGGTAGGACAGATGTAGGCAGGAGGAAATCAAGTAAGTCAAATGGGAAATTGAATTGTTGAATGTCAAAGCCAAAAAATACTGTAAACACGCTGATTTCAAAAATAACTTTTCAAAAATGTGTAGAGTCACGTGAGGTAAACATAAGCATTAAGCATTGGGTAAGACTAAGAGTATGCAAATCCATACATTTCTGTACAAATATAATATATTTATATATCATACGATTAAATAACTGATATCATAATAGGTATTGTGTTTTGATATACTTCAATGTACTTTGTAGATAAATCTCGCTTGGTCCTGTCGCTGGTCATTATCTAATTTATTCTGTGTCTGACTTAGGATTGGAGAATGAACTGACGGAAAATGGATGCCTAATAATCAAAATAGGTAATTTATGCTTAATTTAGTGCTAATAAAACAAAGCGCTAATATTTGAACACTAAACTTGGTAATGTTGCAATAAACACATTGAAAGCTGCATGTGTTTATGCAGTGTAGAATGCAAACAGGGAATGCAAAATCGTGGTTCTAGCTGTGGCTTAATTAGTGCCAGCCTCGTATATACGGGGCTGCCAACTTTATTGTGACATCAAACACGGAATACTAGACTTTATATCTTGGGGGTAAGGTATTCGAATTATGGAAGTTAAGTTGGTTGACAACGGAGGCCTACCTATAAGTTTAATACGATATGCAGGACAGCCTAACCACTTCGGCACTAGTCGTGTGGTTGGGAGGTCGGGACGACGAATAGGAGTTGTGTACGACACTTGTTTGGTCAAGATGAGATATAGCGCTCCCCTGACACGGCGTGACAAATGTTTCTAAGTTACAACTGAAAATAAAACTTGTAAGAATATATTAGATACGCCAAGTAGCTTGAATAAAAGAAGGTTATTTAATGTAAACTGTTTACCTATAACTTAAAAACATTGATGACATAACTCGGTTTAGGTATATTCATGTTACTAAAAACAAAACTAACTAAGGTTAGGTTTCGGTACTGAAATGAGGGAAGTAATATATAAATACATTTAATATTTATATATTACGAGCTCCTACTTAAATTGAACGAATGAAACACGTAACAAGAAATGATGTAGCAAATACATGTATTAACGTGTGTTCGAATAGATTCGTAAATTTCCTTGAGCGGAAATTAAACTTGACTGTGCCACACGTGACAAGGCCGATCAATTTTGTTTCTTTCTACCAATAATAAATTGTCATGTTTTGCTAAATATTTACATTCTGAAATATGCAGACAATAAATACAAATTTATGTAGCTACTTCTATATTACTAAGAAATTGCTAAATATAATGTACTCGCATTTTACGACGACGCGTGACGACGTGACGAATGATGCGTTAGTAAATCGATACAAATAAAATGCATTAGTTTATGCATAAAAAAAGCATTTATCATGTTCTTGTAGATTCCCTCAATTATGCTTACCTACATGCAACGCCTAAAGTTTACTGTAAATGGAGCTTATTCGTACGAAGCGCTTTGCATCTTCTTTCCTTATGCGTACTGCCAAGGAGTGGAATTCCCTGCCGGCGTCTATATTTCCGAGATCATATAACCCGTCAACCTTCAAGTCAAGGGTGAATAGGCACCTTCTGGGCAAATTCACTCCATCGTAGGCCACGTCTCTACCCTTGGCTAGTCTGTGGCCATGAGTAAGCCCGTTTCAAATAAAAAAAACTCCAAATATGTCAGACAGCCATAATTAAAATAAGATATCTACTTTCGTCATTATATCTAATATGTTACTTTTAGTCTAGGATTTCAACAAAGCCTTGTTTTATACTTGCGAGACTTCAGTATCAAGATCCAATCAAGGGTTAATTAGAAAATATTGGAGTTCGCGCCAACAGCTAATTTTCTGCGTCAAACGTGGCGGTGACTCGATCGAGGGGATGGAGGGCTTATAGATTTCTAAATGTAGTTTCGAAGTTCAACCAGTTAATTGCTTTCACAGTAAGAACAATATTTTTAAAACAAATATTAGAAATGATCTTCATTAAAGATATACAGCACTTCTATGAAAGGTTCATATTTTTCATAAATAGGTATATTTGATGGTCTGATGGTCTACCTTAAGTTTATTCCTCTACCTTAAGGTTGTCTGGAAGATATAGTTTTTTACCAATACGACCGCCCATCGTAATACTGCGCACGAGTACGAGTATATTTAATATTTTTATGGTTATTACGGTTATTATTTTGTGGCAAGCTGTTGTTGTGTGGTTATTAAATTGTAAGATTTGTATATGTTCATTGTGCTTGTCGTAAATAAATTTTATTTCATTTCAATAAAGAGTATTCTATTGTAAAATTATATTTACGATCGTTGTAAAAACTTACCATTGCTGGATGTTACTGTAACGTTGCATCAACGGACAATACGATATTCGAGCAAAGTTTTCCAAATAATGTGACCTGAGGCCCCGTTTCATGCATAACAAAACAGTGCATTATCATACAAACCATTCGAGTCACTATCATTATCGCTTGGTACGAAAGTGAGCATTACCTCGAATTCCTTCGAGACGTATGTAATCATCATCATCATCAGCCTATCATAGTCCACTGCTAGACGTAGGCCTCTCCTATTAACTATGCGTATGGACGCATTAGGAGGTAAATGCCCATAATCGCCACGCTGGGCAAGCGGATTGGCGATCGCAGTAATGTGTCCACTATGATGACGCTGCTGCCCATCATCAATCTTTTAACAAATAATGGTCAGTGACACTTCAATCCTTTAGTCGACACTTACGACACCCGCAGGAGGAGATGGGGTGGTGACAAATGTATTCTTACTGCCGTCACCACACGGCCTTACGTGCTTATTACGTATGTAATAGGGCATATTATATTGATCACGCATTTTTTTATCTTATTAATATCATAAGTTAGAGCAGAAGGGACACAACTTTTTTATTCTGGAGCGCTTATCTCCGAATATATTGACAATGGAAAGAAACTTCCCTTTGGGACACTTATTCTGTTTAAAACACCTATTTAACGATACTTCACACTATTAGATTACAGCGAAATAAAAAAAACAATCATGTCCACTTAAAAACTAGGGGGAGGTAACCGAAAAAAATTGTTTTTATAAATTTTATTCTACTATTTTGTACCCTTTTGTACCTGTACCAAATTGCAAATTTCTAGTACCTATAAACGGCCACTGAGATATGCTGCAGACGGACAGACGGACATTGCGAAACTATAAGGTTTCCTAGTTTACTATGGAACCCTAAAAATGATTTTGACCACGATAATATATCTCAATCCTATTCCAATGACGCTTTGATAATTAATAGGTACGTACCTCAATGCTTAAATCTACACAAGTCTATCCCGAATTTGCCGCCATTATTTAAACAACTAGATAAATGAAACTGTCAAACACTGCAAACTGAAAACGGATTTAAGTTTCAGACAAAATTCACGTTACGAAAGTTCCGTATTTAGCGTAGGCTTTAATCTTGAACTTGTTAAAACTTGCTACGTCGATACTTTATTTGCGCCTAGCTTTATTGGTATTGACTTTAACTAACTGGATGCAATGTTGATAGGCTCCGAGAGAACTGAGTTTGTTTTCAAAATGAGAATTCTACTCAGTAATAGACTTGCTCGATGCTATAGATAGCCAAAGTGAATTACGTAATGGTATTATTTATTTTACTCTATCCTGACGTATAGCCTGTTCTTTTAGGTATTTAAATAAACGTAAACAGGATCTACCCTCAAATAGCACATTAAGTCAGTTGAGGGTAGATGAAAACATAACACGGTTAAATCAAGTAGGTTAAAGGTCAGGCAGATCAGTGACAGATCCAGGTATTTTGGGGCATCAACAGTTGCAAACTGCAACAAAACTGAGTGTACAGTAAACAAAGCCAATAAAAGATGTCCACAAAATACAATGAACACGCAATAACAAGATAGAGCGTGCGCATTTATACTAACTAACATTAGGTATAAGGTTGGTTAACCAATATACGTTGCAACTACCCGAAAATGTACAAATTGTTTGTTTACTTTCATTTAAATACCTTTACACGATTATTGTACTTAGTCTCAAAAATATTTAAAGATACCAATATCTACAAAAATCAGCCATTATTGGCAGACTCTGAAAGACAAATTAAAACATTAAATTAGCCGAAAATTAGTCCACTTGGACTTAGACCTCCCCGAAATTGCCACAATGGCCGGTCCAACGCCATCCGCACCCAGAGGACTCCTACGACCTTCACCAGGTCATCAGTCCACCTACCCGCTACCCGCGTCCGGTACGTGATCCCCAGTGATCGAAAATGTTTTCGACTTATTCCATAATCATTGTAAGCATTATTCCATAATCGACCTAACGGCCATCGGTTCTGTATGCTATGTTCCGCCCACAGCTACTTATGTTTAGCGATTTGGCGAGTTTGGTTCTATTTAAATAAATAAATTAAATCAGCCAGTTATATGTAAGTATTTGAAAATAGCGCAAAAACAATTTAGATGTCTTAAGACATATCAAAATGAAATTGATTATCGTTAAGATATGACATAAATTACCTACTTATTATATTAAATATGTATACCTATTGTATATATTTGGATACTCACACACAATTTCAAATCAAGTTAGCTCAATTGGTTCTCGCAGTTACGGTCACTTTGCAGCGTGCAATGCTCACCAATTTCCGGGTCGCCCTATAATTTCAACTTAAGGCTGCATTGTCATCCAACGCAGCACCAATTGGCAACGTTGCGTCTCAGGAATTGCATATTGGCTACACTTCTTGATTGTGAATTTGGTTACGAGTTAAATCAAATATGGCGGCTGTTGGATTTGGGTAAAGTTGATAATACTACTGTAGTTAGCAGAGATATTCATACTTATAAACTCTCCGATTTTGTGTACCTAATCAAAAATGTTATATACGATAATAGTACAACCTGTGTTCATGAAAGACATGAAAAATTGATCTAATGGAAAATGACAACAACAAAAACATCAGTTGCATAGAGATTATCAAAGCAATGGTGACCAAAATGCATTGGCTTGGCTAGTACTTAGTTTTTTTTGTAATACTGTTGTTAGTTGCTTTCAATAATTATAGCTTTGGAACTAATCTAAAATCAATTGAATCACAAATTTCATCATAGGTAGTAAAAGCCTTATTCATAAATTAGTAATAATATACAAAAACAAAATATTATTTTTATTATTTTCAAAAATTTCAGAAAGTTCAAAAAAATGCTCTAATTTCGTTATTCCATAACCATGATCCATTTCGGTATCGTATTCTGAGATTTCTAGTAACAAAAAGTATAAGAAGTATTTTTTTAGCCGAAACAAAAATTGGTTTTATATGGGGCATGTTGTCCGAATCATAAACTGATCACCACAATTTTTGTTACATCCTGTATAACATTGCTATCTTTGTACTGTTTAACCCTTATCAATTGCTGCCTCATGCTAAAATTTCAGTTCATCTGCAACAACTGCATTGTCATCCTATGCAGGGAACATTAAATGCACTGTGTCTAAGAAATCGCTTCGTAATTTACTTGGGCGGAGCTTGAGACTGTAACTTGGGTGTTTAATTAAAAACGTGTGTTCCACTGTATTAGTTATGGTATGGTCGTTATTCTCAGGGGTTACAATAAAATATCTTTAGTACGAGTTTAAGTAAAATTAATAGGATAGAATATAATCATAATTATTTATATGGTGATTGATGGAGACTTACAAAAAATTTACAAAGTACAAAATTAATAAAACAAGCGAAAATTGTTGCAATTCATGTTGTGTCATGGCATGTGGTGTTATAACACATAGAAGATATACATACCTAATGGAATTAAAATTACAAAAATGCCATACATACATTTTTTTATGTAATTGAAAATGCATAAATGTCTATCCACAATTGACTCTGAATAACTCGACGTTGAACTTTCAATATTGTTTTTCTGGAGCATAGTACAGTACATATGTTTTTAGTTATTTTATTTCTTGCGGTTTTCACGACAATTTGTTGGTTTTCTTATGACAAGGCGTGAAGGAATTTTTGTTTATTCACTGAAAAATCGCATTTCTAACATATATTTATCATAGTTACCGTAAAACGGGGTAATAGCAGATTTTTTCATAAGTATGTGTTACTCTACATTCCTATTTACCCCGTCATTCCTATTTACCCCGATTTACGGTACTGAATATTTATCCCGATAAAGTGAAATAAAAGAATTTGGTTTACACAACGTCCAGGGAAGCCATTATTTCGTATTGAGACATCAACAACGTAATGTTTATTTTTATCCATTTCGGACTTGGCGTTGGCGCTCTATTACACTATCAAACTTTATTGAATTCACGATTGATGTCGCTAACCCAATAGAGGAAATATTTATATATTAAGCATTAACATTCCTCCGACCTCTGTATGATATAGCTCATTCGACAGACACCCTGCCTAAAAACTGGAAGTTCTGGGTTCGAATACTGGTTATGTCATGAGCTGTTCCATAATTATTTATTTCAAAAATATTTGTTACTTAGTCATGGCTACATTTGACATAGGTATTTTTATATAATTATGTATATCCTTGCTAAGTACCCATAGCACAAGGACTAATTCACCTTACCGTAGCAATGTACAAGTAGCAGAATATTCTCAAAATTGCGGGAATTATACACGAAAAATTGCGATAATTTTCGTGACTTGAGAGAGTATGCAAATATAATGCATACCTTAATAGTAGGTAATTTTTATATTATAAGAATTACTACGAATGGTAATAAGATATCTTAATATATATTTCATAATGTGCAGTACCTAGATTTTTCGATATTTCCCGGATCAGTTTTTACTATGGTAATAATTTTCTACATAATATAATATTGGCACCACAGCTTACCTATAAACCACGTATCTTTATATTTACCGTGCGATACAGGGTCGATATGGGCGTTACTTGGATTATGAGACTCTTGAGGCTATTCGTCACAAATAGGACACGGCGGCAATGCGATTGCTAGTATTTGAACTTACGTTTTTCGTGGATTCGAATAGAATTTTGGTAGGTTATTTTTTGATTCCTCTATTTTTACTGCTTAGCTTTCGACAACTTATTATTTTCAGTGCTTCGACAAAACAAATAGATATTTTGAAAGAATATTATATATTTTTGTTTTTATTTATAAGACACACCAACAAAATACAAGGCTTACAATGTTAAAGAAAAATTAAATAAGATACGTGGCCGGTTCGTACAGCAATAACAGGCATGCAACAGCACTCACAATAAGTTAAACATAAAAATAATTAGGTAACCTTTGGACTAAGGATCAGAAAGGGTGGATAGCCCGCACTGGGCCCGCTTGTAAAATTTTAACAAACACGCCAAAAGCCATATTGGGCCATGCTCAATGTAGGGTTTTATGGTAAAAAAAAATGGGGCGTTTTTGTTCAAAATGTTCACAACTGCCCAGCCCCATTTTTTTTTCTTATTCTTATTATACCACTTTGAACCTAACGAACGAACACCGAAAATCGTTTATTTCGGGGATTTGTCTCTGTCACTCCTACGAAGGCGTCATTAGAGTAACAGAGAAAATTCCCCGAAATTTGCGGATTTCGAAGTTTGCCGCTGAAATAGATAATACCTATATTATATAGATACTACTACGCATTACCAAAGTAAATTTTTAAGGTACTAAGCCAACGCTGAGTAAATGAATAGACTATGAGATATGGTCAAATTATAGGTACAGATTCTTAAAAACCTATGGGGGAGGCCTATGTCCAGCAGTAGACGTCAATTGGCTGATGATGATGATGATGATGATTCTTAAAAACAAGTGGTTTTCTGTATGAATTAAATGGCAATGTGTATTTATTCTACAAAACGCAAATTTTCTGTAAATAAATCCTGTAATTAAAAGCAAGTCGTTTATGATTCTGTGTTTCGCCTGATAGGAATTTTAAAATCATTCTAAATACAAATATTTATTTACATTAATACATTACTGGTAAGCGAGTTCTAAAATTAAAAAATAAAACATCAATAAATGTTTACTTATGTTTTTCCTCTGTGTATCAAATCAACATGTTCAATATACTGGTCTTATTATAACATTGGACATCCTAAGCAAACAAGGGGTTTGTTTAATAAAACTGAAATCCACGCAGATTCTGTTTTTAGAGCTCCGTTATAAAAAACCTCGTTAAGAAACACTTTTTATGTCGCGCATAACTTGAAAGTTTTGCGAAATGTGATGGTAATCGTAATGATGATAAAAGTTTAACGCAGATACATATTTATTGTAAGGCTCCGTAGCCTAGTTAGTAGTGAAGCTGGAAGTTCCGGGTTGAAATCCCTGCGAGGACATTAAGTATTTGTGTATTTATTTATCACAAATGTTTGTTTCTTGGCCGTAGCTAATTATTATTGTATCATTACTTGGTACTTACATCACAGGCCTTAATTAAGCTTACCGTGGAACTAAGTCGATTTGTGTAAGATGTCCCAACATATTGATTCATTATCTAAGTACAAATTTGTTTGCCTTGTTCTCATAGCTTGCATATATTTTACTTTTTATGTTGGCTCAACAAAGAGGTTCCACTCCACCTGATCGTAAGTGAAAAGTAGAGCGCAAATCACGGCAGCAACGAACAGGAGACCACCTGTCAGTTGCCACCGCCTTGCTGGCCCGCTAGATGTTTCTTCATTATGCACATATTATGTTTTACCTCGACAAATAAAAATAATCTAAAGACAGTGTTTCGGTTAGAATTTATCTTGCTTGCTTAGCAATCATTAATGTTGTTTCCAAAGATAATATTTTAATATGCTTAAAGGTACTCTCTTAGGTAATACCTTAGGTAAGTACTCAACAATTTTGTTGACAAAATAAGAAGAATTATAATAAAAAATTGTTCGTGTGAAGTAAGAATGCCCTGTAACGCCAAAAATAGTTAATTCTTTATGATTAGGTAAAAATATCATGCTATTTTGCGCATTTGGGTTTGCAGAACCCAAGTAAAAGATAAACAACGTTTTATTCATTTCTCGTAAATCCTTACAAAAAACATTTGGTTTTGCAGCGAATTTCTGAGCGAAAACGTTTGAACATTTGATGCCCTATCAACAAGGCAAATATGCTTTACAGACTTATTTAGAAATAAACAAAAATCTGATGTAAAGTCCTTTGATAGAGTTTATGGGGCTTTATTTCGTTGGAAAAGCTTAGAATACCCGTGTTGATGGTGAACGATTTAATAGCTTTCTGATCTTTATTATAATATGTAATTTCAGAGGAAAAATACGGGAAATTAATTTGTAAATTACATCGACCTATGAGAAGCCCCAAACCACAGAATATATCCCAAACTAAATACGTTCATCTTATGAGTAGAGTCACGTGAGGTATACTTAACTTACGCAGTGGGCAAGAGTACTCAATCATATACATTACTGGCAAGAATCGATACTCTACAAGGCGGTTTATGATGGTCAATCGTTTACCGTTTATCATGTTACCCGTCACCCTCGCACTCGCACACTTGTTAGAACGTGCCAGCAATGACGACAAACGATAATCACGGGTGCATAATAAGGCTACAGGCGACGATATACTTATTTACAAAACAGTTACATACTAATATTCATTCATACAAGACACATAAATACTTAACAAATAAATACCTGATCATCATACATCATCATCAGCCTATGATAGTTCACTGCTGGACGTAGGCCTCTCCTATTAACTATGCATATAGACGCATTAGGAGGTAAATGCCCATAATTGCCACGCTGGGCTGGGCCCATAATTGGCAATCGCAGTAATGTGTTCACTATAATGAACGCTGCTGCCCATCATCAATATTATATCAAATAAAGGTCAGTGGCACTTCAATCCTCAGTCTAAATATTTAAATTTAAATATTGACAGTTAGTATTAACTAAATTAAAATTATGTAATCGGGTAAGTAAGACTTTATGTCAAAGTAGATATAAATTAATTAAAGATAATAGAAAATAGAAGAGGGAAAATGTTTGGCCACCTTATACGACATGACGCTTTGATAAAAAACATAATAGAAGGAAGGATTCAAGGAAAGCGAGGAAGAGGGAGACCTAGAAGAAGTTACATGAAACAAATAAAAGAGAAAGTAGACGTTGTGTCGTACAAGGAAGTCAAGGAGGCGGCTTTGGACAGAGTTAGATGGAGATAGCTACATTCATCAGTTACGCCAACAAGAGTTTACCTCTTAAATTTATAAATTTATGAAGATACAAATTCTAATATTGAGTTACACGGATTTGAGAAATGTTAATTATTTACTACATACCTGTTATCAATCCACCATATTTAATTAAATATAAATAACCGACTGGAATGGATTCGAAGGTTTGACACGGCTTTCGCATTTATTTTAATGGATCTATAAACGACATTATATTTCCGGCGAAAAATTAAGGCGTGTTAATGTCGAGACTTTCCGAATAAATATTAGGGTTGCTACGACGGATTTAACTTATATTAAGTAAGTAAGCGTAGAGGAAAATTTACATTTTCATTGAGCTTTCTAACTAAAACGCTGTGAAACTCGGGAAAGGTATTTAACTGACGTTGTCGAGGTGTTGTCATGTTAGTACATCACAAGAGATTCTGCGCGGATTTATTTATACAGAATGATTTTTTTATTCACCGTTAAAATTTTTAAAGATTAATTTCTAAGGTTATATTGATGAACTTTTACTATGGGACCAATTATCCAATTCGAGAAAAAAAAACTGATGTCCCATATAAAACCTGAAATATTAGTAACCGGAAATGTATGAAAGATAATTTTTAGGGTTCCGTAGCCAAAATGGCAAAAACGGAACCCTTATAGATTCGTCATGTCCGTCGTTCCGTCTGTCCATCTGTCACAGCCGATTTACTCGGAAAATATAAATGCTACAGTAATGAAATTTAGTAAGAATATGTGTTGTATAAACCGCTATAGAATTATGACACTAAATTGCAACCGAGGAATAGTTTTTTTTTTTTCAGATGTATTTAAGCGTGTGGGGTATCAATAGAAAGGTTTTTGAACTGTAAAATGGTTTAAAGGTTTCTATAACACATTTTTATTTAAGCGAACCGTTTTCGAGATATCAGCTCTCAAAGTATGAAAAATGTCCCCCCCCCCCTCTATTTTATGAAATGCATGGAATAAAACAAAAATAAAAATATTATGCATAATAATAAACTCTATCAACGATTTTTGGTTTGATTACATTATCTCTTATAGTTTTTAAGATTTAACTGTGTTTTTTTTTCTCGAATCGGATGTCGGTCACACAGTAAAAGTTCATAAATAAGACCTCAGAATTAACCATCTAAGATTTGAACAGAGAACAAAAAATCACCCTGTATCTATCATTACTGAGTTACCCTCTTTCGCCGTCCAGCTTTAATATGTGGTCACGTATTGTGTTTAGAGGAGTGCCACCAGTGTGTTATGGCTGGTTGTAATATTTATGTGATATTTCGCTGAGCTGGATTGTCCATTTTATTATACCAGAAAGATAATTCATTCTGTACACTAATACTAATACTGTTGACGATATTTGCTATATAGTACGGTCAAATCGTACATAATTTTACCCTAAACTCGCAAATCAAGTAGTATCGCTGCATTTTTGGTATGTTGTTTAGACACCATAGGACAGTATAAAACCATATTTTGCAAGCAAAAAAAAGTTGTGCTAGCTGGGTAGTACGTGAAAAACTGCGAAATTTACGGCCATTTTTTAGTTTCTGATTTTTATTTAAAAAACCTTACGTTTTTTGATATCATATGTAAATAAACGTTTAAAGACTAATAAATTTCCAACAAGTTGAGCTAACATGCATTACCGTAGGTCTTATAGTTTCAGAGATTCGAGACTTTGAAAGTACCCCTTTTTGTAAACTAGATAAAATTTTGTGTTTTGCTAACGTTTTCGACTTAATATCGCCTCACCTAATTATGTTCCGAAAAACATGCAATAATGACCTTATAGCGCACTTA
The DNA here is from genome assembly GCA_025490895.1 of Thaumatotibia leucotreta. NCBI lineage: Eukaryota > Metazoa > Arthropoda > Insecta > Lepidoptera > Tortricidae > Thaumatotibia > Thaumatotibia leucotreta. Next base: position 32,538 of record JALPQI010016259.1, read on the forward strand.
ATATTCTTTAATTTAAGGGTAAAATTAGGTCAGTGAACTTTGTAGTTAAAAGTATAAACCCGAAATTCCAAAGGCAGGAGGCCCGCTATCTAAGTTTTTCATACAAATCGCAAGTCGAGTTGCAAAGCTGCAATTTTGGTACATTATAAAGGCCTTATAGATATATACGAAAGTGCATATTAAAAGAAAAACAAAAAAATAATTTGGGCATAGGACGTAAGAAACGGAAAAAAAATCGCACTTTTTTAGTTTTTGACGTTTAACTAAAAATCTATTATCTTTTTGATACTAATTGCTATAAAACTAAGAAAGAACATTAAATTTGAAAGGATTTGAGCTACGCTGCTTCACCGTAAGTTATATATATTTTGAGATACGACATTTCACAAAGGGCCCTTTCATCAAAACATAAACAAATTTTAGGTTACGTTAAAGCTATTTACTAAATATTGGCAAAACGTTCGCGCTAAGGGAAAAAAAGTAATTGTAGATAATAACTA